>JAINUG010000073.1:4545000-4602500 GCA_029706075.1 Aldrovandia affinis | reverse complement strand
TGCTACAAGAATGTGGACGGAGGAAGCAGCACAGAGCAGAGATACTACAGAGACGTCTAGCTCACGAGTAAACACCTGTTCTAGGCTGAGCACGTTATCTGCAGTGTGCATTATTTTAATAATCATTATTTTAATATTATTCATTATTTACTTTCTTACCAGTGCGTAACACGGCCTTTAACGTGTTTAACGTCTTTCCCACATCCCTCCCGTGGAATAAAGACACAGTTCAGCTCCAGAGTCACGGCAGTGAAACTCAGTATTTAGTGAATGACACTCCATCAGTCAAATTGTTTTGGCCCCTTTTTTGGATTGAAATACAAAAGAGATTAATTTTGGCTCCCTGCCAAACGAGCTGCTTTACATAAAAAGTTTAGTGAATTGGTGGTTAATCTGCTGCTGATAGTGGCCACATCTTTTTGCACGAGTTGCAAGATTTTTTGCTCTTGGCAGTCATATTTAATTTGAGCGAATCTGACTCAGAGAATTACCATGTCAAAATAATTTAATGTGACAGTCCTTTACAATTAAATAAATAAATGTCCTCATTAAAATTTACTGTGGAGTATTAATCAATGATATGAATCAGGCGTCCATCACATGAGTCTCCTACCTACAGCATTGAGGAGGAGCACACACACCCTGCAGTATTAAGACTGCATAAGACAGCGGAGCGCATCATTGGCTGCCACCTCCCCTCCGTGCAAGGCATCTACCACACACGATGCCTTAGGAAAGCACGGAAAATCATAAAAGACTACAGCCACCCAGGCTATGGACTGTTCTCGCTGCTGCCGTCTGGTAGACGTTACCGGAGCATCCGGGCACGGACTACCAGACTCACTAACAGTTTTTTCCCCCCAGGCCATCAGGCTTCTCAACCAGCAACATTAATCTCAGTGATCACACTGATCACATCATCACCCGAATGTGTACTCTAATCACTGTATGGACATTAAATGTACATCACCTCAATTTTAATGCAATATCCATAGGCACTTCTTCACTTTATATTTACATATTTCAAACTCTTATTCTTACTGTCTATATTCCCCTTTTTACTGGTTCTGGAACTGCTACTAATGTTTAATGTTTACTGTTTTTCTGTTATGTATATTTCTGCTATTGGTTACTATGTAGTTGTTGCTTGCCATGTCCCAAGAATGTCATTGTTCAGAATGGCCTTGTGTTATACTGTGCACTTGATCAATAAAACACTTTGACTTGACTTTGACTTTTATAATGAGAGACATGCATTTGGATTTACACATTTGGATCTATGCATTCGGATTTACACATTTGCATATTTGTCCCACCGATCAGCGAGCTAACTATCTGGGATTTACAGGCTTAATTCCAGAATGAAATTGAGGAATAATCCAATAGCTTTATTTAGCTTTATTAAATCCTTGTGTTCAAATGTATCATTTCACCTCAATAATGTGGCATCAAATGCCAGATTGTTAAAAATCTATAAGTAATGAAGCCAACAATTTGAGGCTAACACTTTCCTAAACTCAGTCTCAGCTTGGACATGAAATCCACTCAAAAGGTCAAGTGACTACAGTCGTGTCCCACTGGATACAGAACACAGAACACAGCAAGCAGAGAACCTCTGCCCCTCCCATAAAGGTTTCTCAAAGTGCACTTTCACTCAGAGACACAAAGACAAACTATTTTTAAAACATCCGTGTGGTGAAAGCTATGCCCTGCTGACAAATGCCAAACACAACATTTCTGAAGGAGGAAATTCATCAAAATATTTCTCTGTTTGTTAAGAAAGTGACACAATGTGACCGCGTCTCTAATGTGCTGCCTCAGCCAACAAGATAACCTCTCCCAAAAAAAAACTTCATACAGAACGCTTGAAAATATACACAGATAAGAAGTCTGCATATTTAAAAGTAAATAGGAACCCTGAATATATCAAAGTTAATTCTGAATATATGAATGTAACTTTCAGGCATATCAAAGGCAGGCGCTTTGGCCTCTTTATAATGTATTTTGGAATGATCGGAAAATCACAAATACATTTTTAACGTGTAGGCTCTACCTGATTCATTGACTCCATTTGTATATTTGAATATGGCGATAGACTCCATTTAGGGGTCCTTATTTTCTGGATAATGGAGCAGCGAGATTTGGACAGACATTCATGTGATTGCACGTAATTCAGTGACTCACAAAGACGGGCCAGGAAAGACAGCAACAATCGCTCTCATGAAACCAGGATGATATTGATAATATATTAACATTAATTTGATCATGCCCACATGGGAGAACCTGGTAGAAGGACAAACATCTCTGCAGCACTCCATCAATCAGACCTTTATGGTAGCACTAGGCATTCAGGCCAAAAAGTTCAATTTGTGTCTCATCAGACCGGATAATCTTTTTCCTGATGCTCTTAGAGTCCTTTAAGTACCATTTGGCAATCTCCAGGTGGGCTGTCATATGCCTTTCACTCAGAAGTAGCTTCCGTCTAGCCACTACCATAAAGGTCTGATTGATGGAGTGCTGCAGAGATGTTTGTCCTTCTACCAGGTTCTCCCATCGCTGCAGAGGAACTCTGAAGCTCTCTTAGAGTGGCCATTGGGTTCTTGGTCACCTCCTGACCATGGCCCTTCTTGCCCGGTTACTTAGTTTGGCCAGACGGCCAGCTCTAAGAAGAGTTGTGGTGGTTCCAAACTTATTCCATTTCACAATGATGGAGCCCACTGTTCTCCTGGGTGCTTTCAATGCTTTAGCAATGTTTTTATACCCTTCCCCAGATCTATGCCTCAACACAATTCTATCTCGGAGGTCTATGGAGAGTTCCTAGGACTTCATGGCTTGGTTTTTACTCTGACATGCACTGTCAACTGTGGGACCTTACATAGACAGGTGTGTGCCTTTCCAAATCATGTCCAATCAATTGAATTTACTACAGGTGGACTCCAATGAAGTTCTAGAAACATCTCAAGGATGATCAGTGGAAACAGGATGCACCTCAATTTTGAGTGTCATAGCAAACGGTGTGAATACTTATGTACATGTGATATTTTCGTTTTTTATTTTTAATACATTTGCAAAACTTTCTAAAAACCTTTTTTCACTTTGTCATTATGGGGTATTGTGTGTAGAATTCTGAGAAAGAAAATGAATTTAATCCATTTTGGAATTAAGCTGTAACAGAACAAAATGTGGAAAAAGTGAAGCGCTGTGAATACTTTCCGGATGCACTGTACACACACACGCACACGCACACGCACACGCACACGCACACGCACACGCGCACACGCACACGCACGCACACGCACACGCACACGCACACGCACACGCACACGCACACGCACACACACACACACACACACACACACACACACACACACACACACACACACATATCCTTGATTCATCATGTTTGCAGGTCTTCTACAGTGACATTTCTGAACGGTCTGACTCATTATCTGATGCCTCTTTTCTAGATGAAATTCTGGCACAAGATATTTAAATTCCTGAAACTTTAATCCAATTTATTTTGGCATAATCTCATAACGGTAATGTAAATAGATTATAATAATATCTTTAGCTTAATCTCTCCAAAGCCATGAGAAGACTGCCTCTTGGGTAGCTCAATGACCCAAGTTAACAAAACAATATTTCTGGGGGTGTATTGGGTTAGGGTTTGTGAGTGTGTGTGTGTGCGTGTGTGTGTGTGTGTGTGTGTGTGTGTGCGTGTATATATGTGTGTGTGTGTGTGTGTGAGTGTGTGTGTGTGTGTATATGTGTGTGTGTATATGTGTGTGTGCGTGTGTGTGAGTGAGTGAGTGAGTGAGTGAGTGAGTGAGTGTGTGTGTGTGTGTGTGTTATAATATTTCTGTTAGGGGTGTATTGGATTAGGGTCAGCAAAGGGCCAGTCCTTGCAAGGCCTTAAATGTCAGTAGTGGAATTTAGAATTTTATCCGAAACCCAGGACAGATTTAGAAACTCCAGCAGGAAAAGCAGTAGATTCAGGTAAATGATAAGCCTAGATGGACAGGGCGGCCTGTCTCATCATTACATATTCTTATGGTCTTATGATCTGATTACAATCATAAATATGTGAACTTAGTGTGGCTATGCTTTTCTGCATCTGAGAGACAGGAGCACATTTAGGAAATGTCATTCAAGAGGAAGGAAACCCCACAAGTGCAGTGTATGTGAGAGCGTGTGCGTGTGCGTGTGTGTGTGTGTGTGTGTGTGTGTGTGAGAGCGCGTGAGAGCGTGCAGTGTGTGTGTTTCTAAAATGTCCAATTTGAGTAAAAACGACATAAGATCGTTATATATGAGCTTTGGTGAACCTTAGTTCAATTTCTATTCTTGTTTCATTTAGTGATTTAATGACATATCAGGCCTGAATGCCTGGGTATAGCCACACACACTCTGAACACAGAAGTAAACTCTGCATTGGGAAGGATTTCTGCTTATTATCTTTGACAACAGAAGCAGAGGACAGGATGAAATATCTGCTGAAATACGTTTGCTCATCTTCCCCAAACATTTCTCTGCACAATAAGTGTATAATATTTCAGATTAATTTAATTTCTCTGTGAGGCTGTGGTGGCTGGAAGACAGCAGCGCGGATCGATTCCACGGAGTCAGACACACGGTCGAGGAGACACACGGTCGAGCAGAGACACGGTCGAGCAGACACACGGTCGAGAGACACGGTCGAGCAGAGACACGGTCGAGCAGACACACGGTCGAGAGACACGGTCGAGCGAGCAGAGACACGGTCGAGCCTTTACACGGTCGAACAGACACACGGTCTCAATAGCAAACCCTATCAGAACCCTTTCTCAGTGTGTGTGCTCAAACCCAGACTTCGACACACAGAGGAGGACAGCTGAAATTAAGAAATCCCACAAATTGTGTTGTATTGATTTTGGATGGGATGACACAATGTGACACAATATATGAACATATGTCACTGTGCAGCACAAACATCTCATCATGGCGTAATTAAGAGACTGATTTATATAAAATATGAGTCTTTGGCAGAAGATAAAGAGCTCAATAGCTACAGCTGTCAGAGCTGCGTTCAGCAGCGTCGGTGTGAGGTGGAGGTGATGCTGAAAAAACACTAAAATCTCACCAGTGTGTTTTTTTGCGCAGGTAGCTGGGTTTTGTTGGTGAAATTAAATTAATTTTTGTGGGGGTAATAATCACGTGAATGAACTAACAACCAACTCATTTTGCATATCCAACGGTAACAACCCGCTGATGGAAATGTGGCAAAATGGCCGCTGTCTTTGACCTTACATCATAAGTTCTATCTAAGCTTGTGAATATTAATGTGCTGTAGCGCTGTAGCTGGGCGACGTTCCCATAGTTTTCACAACTGATACTGTAAGGTCAAATATCAATAACAGTACCAAGCAGCCTTCGGCAGACACTCAATTCTGGTAGTAATGTACGATTTTGAATACTCCACTTGAGCCTTTGGGATGCAAACAGCGTTTGTTATGGAGCTGTATGTCTAGTGTGCACATGGTGTTGTTGGCCATCATGGCCACATCTGTACATTCTTCCATGTCTTCTCTGTGCTACTGTCCAAGTCCAGGGTTAGGGTTAGGGTTAGTTAGTGTCCAGGATATTTTCTACATTTTTAAGAGGATGATGTCATTCATTATACCGTGATCCTGGACTCCTTTTTCAGTGCTCCAGCGCCACCATCTTACATCTGACTTACATCTCCAGACATTTACAGAGCTTATCCCCCCATGCCAAACCCCCCACGCCACGCCAACCCCGCCAAACCCCCGCCAAACCCCCCCCCCCGCTCACTCATGCCAAACCCTCCTTACTCATCCCCCCTCCACACCAAACCCCCACCACCACCACGCCAAACCCCACCCCCCCCCACGCCAAACCCCCCCCCACGCCAAACCCCCCCGCTCACTCATCCCCCCTCCACGCCTCCATTGCCTTAGTTTCGTTTCACCTCTTCTTTGCGATGGATAATTGGTACTTCACGGATTAACGTGTGTGAAATATAACAGGGATTTCAGAAGCCGGTGTGATTGAATACTGGTTACAAGGAAAACAACGCTGTGTTGTTGATAAAAAAGCACAGCTGAGCTCAACCCTCACCTCTGAACTCTGGCAGAGTTCCCACACAACGCACCCAACGGGACGCCGTCTGTATCAGCAGACTCGCAGTCAATATACAACATAATAATTATAATACAAAGCGTCTTGTGAATAGAAATGAGCTGTGTGAATATCTTCATGCATGAGCCAGTCACTTCTTCCCTTCCAACGTGTTAATATTCAGCTTCCTTTAAAACACTACCTTGTAAGAAAAGTGTATTAATAATAAATCCAAGATGTTTAACAGCTGTCAGCAGCTGCACTAACTTTGTATTTTGAGTGTATCACCGTATGGCTGTGAAATGCAGGCCACTATCAAAATGTAATTACAAGAAGCGCGGGCAGGATTGACATTACAGGCTTAGACTTCCTTTAGGATTGATACTGCTGGGTGCACATCACATACTTAACGAAAGGTAACAATAGACCGAGCGAAAGGACTTCCTGACACATCTTGTAAGTCGCTCTGGATAAGAGTGTCTGCTAAACGCTTAAAATGTAAAATGTCTGACAAACCAGCAGGCAGAGAGGTTTTAGAACTGGTGTTCAAACTGCAACAGTGACGTCTGAAGGCCCCAAGCTTTAGATCCCCCATCACCCATCACCCCTCATCCCCACCCCATCACCCCCACGCCTACCCCATCACCCCTCATCCCCACCCCATCACCCCCACGCCTACCCCATCACCCCATCCCCACCCCCATCACCCCCCATCCCCACCCCACCCCACCCCATCACCCCCACACCTACCCCATCACCCTCATCCCCACCCCACCCCATCACCCCACACCTACCCCATCACCCCTCATCCCCACCCCCCACCCCATCACCCCCACACCTACCCCATCACCCCCATCCCCACCCCATCACCCCCACACCTACCCCATCACCCCTCATCCCCACCCCCCCCCATCACCCCCCCCATCACCCCTCATCCCACCCCATCACCCCCACGCCTACCCCATCACCCCTCATCCCCACCCCCACCCCATCACCCCCACACCTACCCCATCACCCCTCATCCCCACCCCATCACCCTCATCCCCACCCCATCACCCCTCATCCCCACCCCCACCCCATCACCCATCCCCACCCCCATCACCCCACCCCACACCTACCCCATCACCCCCTCATCCCCACCCCATCACCCCCTGTCCCTACCCCATCACCCCTCATCCCCACCCCATCACCCCCACACCTACCCCATCACCCCTCATCCCCACCCCATCACCCCTCATCCCCACCCCCACCCCATCACCCCCACACCTACCCCATCACCCCATCACCCATCACCCCCACACCTGCTCCCATCACCCTCATCCCCACCCCATCACCCCCACACCCACCCCATCACCCCTCATCCCCACCCCATCACCCCCACACCTACCCCATCACCCCTCATCCCCACACCTACCCCATCACCCCACACCCCCACCCCCATCACCCCTCATCCCATCCCCCATCACCCCTCATCCCCCACCCCCCCATCACCTACCCCATCACCCCTCATCCCCACCCCCACCCCATCACCCCATCCCCACCCCCACACCTCATCCCCTCATCCCCATCACCCACCCCATCACCCCCATCCCCACCCCCACCCCATCACCCACACCTACCCCACCCCATCATCATCCCACCCCCACACCTACCCCATCACCCCTCATCCCCACACCTACCCCATCACCCCTCATCCCCACCCCATCACCCCCACACCTACCCCATCACCCCTCATCCCCACCCCATCACCCCTCATCCCCACCCCATCACCCCCACCCCCACCCCATCACCCCCACACCTACCCCATCACCCCTCATCCCCACCCCCCACCCCATCACCCCTCATCCCCACCCCACCCCATCACCCCTCATCCCCACCCCATCACCCCCACACCTACCCCATCACCCCTCATCCCCACCCCCACCCCATCACCCTCATCCCCACCCCCACCCCATCACCCCTCATCCCCACCCCACCCCATCACCCCCACACCTACCCCATCCCCACCCCCCACCCCATCACCCCCACGCCTACCCCATCACCCCCACACCTACCCCATTGACATGAATGCGACACACACATTCTTCTTCAGACAGAAGTTTCACATTCGATATATTTACTTTATATTTATTACATGAGGCTACAGAAGCAGTGACAGCTTCCCTCGCTGCCAGCTTCCCCTGGTCTGGAGAGCTGCAGTAATGAAGGACTTTGAGGCTTGTGCAGAGATAAAGCACCTGCGGTTTCGTCAATACCTCGGACAGTTTGATGGATGGCCCTGTCCTGAATTCTGTCAAATAACTCCTCACTCCCAGACATTTGTTTTTGCAAGGGACTTCATCATAAACTACTCTACGCTTAATAAGGATTCATCACTGGATGTGGGAATGGATGTGAAGTCATGATATTCTCTCTTCTGAATTCATAAACAGCATAAAGGGCATGAAATGGTTGTTTATTTGGCTCAGGGGGCTTTTCATGTTTAAGAATTCATCAAAAGGCATTTTGATGCGAGAGCGCATGTTGAAGAGAGCCAGGGAATGTTAATGTCACTAAAAGCCTCCCAATGAACTCCAGGAAAAAGAGAAAGAGGAAAATTACCCGGTTAGTTTATTTCATTACTCTGCTGGCTGCTACATGCAGACCTGATTTCTGGTGGTTTCACGTTGCAACACATCAGTTCTGTGCACCATGTGCCTGCAGTGGATTGTTTCTGGAGAACATGCACGTGCCCTGTGCTCCTGTTATGCTCGTGCGCTGTTGGGGCTTTCAAAAGAAACAGACAATACTGAAAGAGCGTTGCATCTGTGCTCAATAAGGCACTGCCATTTTGGAAACGATTCAGAAACAACAATGGAGAGGACAGGATGACAGAAGCAAAGGCAAATTCATCACTTCACAAGTTCATCACCTCACAAGACGTCACCTACACAGTCCGGCAGCCGTTTGGTTCCAGGTCATTTGCAGTTGAACTTGAATGTTTTGCGTTTATGCTGCACAAATGGTCACGGAGTTCCGTTCCAGGTTCACCTCCTCTAATGTCCACCCTGTGATGACCTCACTGCTGGAGATTTCACCGTACAGACAGACTGTCGCTCCAAATGAACCAAACTCCACTGGAACCAAGCAGTCAAACGATGGTGTGATAGTGCCCTTAATCTCAGGTCACTCACCCACTCATCTTACACATACAATCACGTCCAGAATCATTGGCACCCTTGATGAAATTTAGCAACAAACAAGCAGATAATGAGTTATATTTTATGCTCAAACATAGAGGAAAACCTTATACTTTTATTCTAAAACAATTATTAAAATAGTTATTTTATTTTTATTGAGTAATGCTATTGAAGAATGTAGGTCAAATTTAGTGGCACCCCTAAAGATTATTTAAAATGCCATTATTAATATTTAAAATGTAATTCTTATCATGGACATGGTGAAAGCATGGAACAATTATTGGACTACAGCTACATTTGAAAGGAAAGCATGGTCTGCATCCTGTTAAGACACTGTTCTATCCTGTTAAGACACTGTTCTAGTGTGTGGATGAGCCCCACGGTCTGCATCCTGTTAAGACACTGTTCTAGTGTGTGGATGAGCCCCACGGTCTGCATCCTGTTAAGACACTGTTCTAGTGTGTGGATGAGCCCCACGGTCTGCATCCTGTTAAGACACTGTTCTAGTGTGTGGATGAGCCCCATCCTGTTAAGTCTGCATCCTGTTAAGACACTGTTCTAGTGTGTGGATGAGCCACTGTTCTAGTGTCTGCATCCTGTTAAGACACTGTTCTAGTGTGTGGATGAGACACTGTTCTAGTGTGTGGATGAGCCCCATCCTGGTCTGCATCCTGTTAAGACACTGTTCTAGTGTGTGGATGAGCCCCACGGTCTGCATCCTGTTAAGACACTGTTCTAGTGTGTTAAGGATGAGCCCCACGGTCTGCATCCTGTTAAGACACTGTTCTAGTGTGTGGATGAGCCCCACGGTCTGCACCCTGTTAAGACACTGTTCTATCCCCCACGTTGCATCCTGTTAAGACACTGTTCTAGTGTGTGGATGAGCCCCACGGTCTGCATCCTGTTAAGACACTGTTCTAGTTCTAGTGTGGTGTGGATGAGCCCCACGGTCTGTTTATAGCCAGAGGCTTATTAAACAGTTACTGACTCTATAAAAAGATAATTATTTGAAAACTGCAGCTGAAAATAACCCCAAAGCCTGCTTAGTGCATGAGGGGCGAGCTTGCTTCATGTTCTGTGGTTCCAGTTAAACTTTCAGGAGGGAACACAGAGGAACACAGAGTGAAACATGGTCTAATTAGTCCGGTGTGAGAAATCAGATATTGCTGAAGTTGCAGACTGGCGTTTATTCCGTTCTGGTTTTATTGCGGTGATACAGAATCTCAGGCCTGAGGCTATAGCACCTCAGAGGGATGATATTTACAAGGATGAGTTTTTACCACATCTGACTGCCACGTTTACGCTGAACCCAGTCTGCTCCTGAGACTACATACCTGGTCCTTCAAGTGCCTGATGGATCAATTCTGAGGTTCCCTGACACACAGTAAAGCATGTACTCACTGCAGGAGATTAAGAGTCGGACACGGTGAGCACCCAGACTCAGGGCGTGGGTGAGGCAGGTTTGACAGCCTGTGGACAGGGTTTTATTCCGATGAAATGATGGGATAGAAAAGTACACAACCTTTCCCCTGTTGGTGATTCTGTGCGAACCCCTGGATGACAACGTGGTCAAACTGTCGACAGCCTGGTCAAATGTAAATAGCTGTGAGCCGCTCAAAGCGCAGTAAAAAGGCAATATTCTCTGTGAAAGGCCTTCGGGAGAATATGCCGTGTGCCCATTCCTAAATGCTCACTGTTTTTGGAGCTGTAAATAATTGATGTTGTTCTGATAACTCCTCAGGAATGCTACTGGGCACCTGAGCTTCCTCCTTTCACACTGAACACTACGGAACGTTAATGAGCAGCTGGAGGCTGTTGTGCAGAGCACAGTTTATCTACAGTGATATCCACCAAGATGTCTGCCGTCTAGATCTACCTGCCTTACAAAACAATGATTAAAAAGGTGTGTGTGCTGTGATGTGTGTTCGTGATGGAGACGAGATTCTGAATCTCAATGGGATTTTTACCTGGTTAAATAAAGGTTAAATGAATAAATGGCACAGGAGAATGTAATGCTGGAACGTGCTGCTGCAGACCACAGCGAATAAAGAGCAATATTTAACCACAGCGAGAAGCTGTCCTCCAGGGGCGGTAGTGCTGAGATAAGAGCGCTCACTCAAGCCTCTCAACGCTGGGCCAGACGGGGAACACAAACCAGCTCATAAACCTGATGCAACACAAACACGAGCGGCGCATAGTTTACTGAGCACCGTAAAACGACAGCAGAGATAAATTCGCCCCTACCTCGTCCCGCCTGGTTCTTCTGTCCTCAAATCCACCTGGAAACGGACTCCTGTTAGACAATGAGAGGGAAGGAGAGGTTGTTTGTTAAATTTGTGAGCTTTAGATGAACTTTCCTTCTTTCCACAGCATTTGCAAAACACTGTTTTGTTCACTTTGTGATTTATTAATGAAAATAAATCAATCTAAAATATAGCCACCAGTTTTAACCGAGACTGAATAGATGGTAATTTAGCCGAGCAGAACCAAAGCAGACAGTGCATCACTGATGAACACGATAAGGACGTGTTTTATTGTCATGCATCTGAAGAGAAGCCGTATTCCAGGATAACCTGCATGCAATAAAATAAATAAAATCTACAGAAGGGTTATATTACTGAGAGCAGACTGGATGATTCATTCATGATAACTGGACTATAATCCATCACTTGTGTGTGTGTGTGTTCATGTGTGCACGTGAGTGTGTGTGCGCGCGTGTGTGTGCGCGTGTGTACGCGCATGTGTTCATGTGTTCGTGTGTGTGTGTGTGTGTGTGTGTTCGTGTGTGCATGTGTGTGTGTGTGTGCACATGTATGTATGTATGTGTGTATGTGTGTGTGTGTGTGTGCGTGAGTCTGCTCATGTTTGTGCATGTGCGTGTACGTGCGTGCGTGCGTGTGTGTGTGTGTTCATGTTTGTGTGTGCGTGCGCGTGCATGTGTGAATTGTTGCTAATGATAGGTACAGAACATAAGGGAGAACATGTCTCTATATCAATAACCTGTAATTGATTGTTTTTAATAATAACTTCCAATTTTCTCAAATGCAACAAAATGTGATGCTCATGAAGCAGCCAAAATGGCTTTTATGAAAATTTTAGATTTTAGTATTATGAGTATTTTTAGACTGTAAATATGTTCTAGTATTTTACCATTGGAAAGAGTCCAGTTAGTGAGACTGAATGACATAATTACTGGCACGTCTAACAATGTGCTTATCTTCAATTGTCATAAATTTAATATTATTCTATTATATTGAATGCACTGTGTGACAGTATAGTTGTATGATTATTTTAGATTAAAAAACACAAAGGCAAATAAAATCGGACTGTATCAGCAAAGTGATCGTACAGATTGTTCCGGTATATAAATATTCATAAGTAATTCTTGTAATTGCTTTCCAGAGAACAATGACAATGACACATCAGAGCAGAATTAAGTTGTTCATTTTCTGTGCGTGTGCATGCGCGTGTGTGTATAGTGTGTGCGTGTGCATGTGTGTGTGTGTGTGTGTGTGTGTGCGTGTGTGTATAGTGTGTTGATTATTCCGCTCCCAATAGGACTGCAGTTTGTTCAGCCTTGATGTTTACAGTTTCTGCATTAAAATTTAAGAGTGAAAAAACCCCATTCCTGCTTGTGCAGATTTTTACAGGAGATTTCAACCCATTTGATCACATTCAGTTAGAGTTTATGATGAAGATGAATTCAGGGACAGTCATGTCAGTGCTACTTAGACAATATTAGCAGGATGATGGCAGATAATGTTTATTTCAGCCATTTGTATTATTGGTCTGTCTTCTCCATCTCTGTGAGTGAGCGACTGCAGAGGCTCCTCTCTTTAAAAACACCCAGCAGACACATGACCCAACTCTGAGATCTGGGAGAGCATTGCTCTGGAGCATCATAATTCAGCCCCTCCTCATGCCCCCACAGGGCTGGAATGCATGGCTGTCCTGTTCACTAATGTATTTTTCATTTATTTTGCTGCACAAATTATTTTGGAATAACCGTGTAGGACCGTCCCATCAGCGCTCTGTAAATGCAGGAGGGTGCACACTAGTCTTGTGCCTGAAATGCGTGTAGTCCATTTCTCCATAGCCACCATTTCCTTTCATTCTAAAATCCCTCAACAACTGCACACGAGCAGAGCCAAGATGGCCGCTGCCCAGTGGAGTGGAGGAGACCCTATGGAGCATGAAGCCCAAACCTGGGAAACTGCAGCCTGTGGTTCACCCAGCTGGACTTACTGGCTCTGTCTGAATTCATCTGAGATGTAGGCCTCATCTCTGCACAAAACACTGCATGCCCAAGCAATTCCACTCAGCATGGACTGAACATACCGTTTACTCTAATCTTTATGCTCTTTGATCATCTTTTGTCATTTAATAGAATAATAATGGTTTTATCTGTTATGGTTCAATTTAAGTAAGAAGAAGAAATTATATTAAATGTAGACTGCAGTTAGATACATTTCAGCTTGTATGAATAACTATGTTAGGCAGTTTGCTTGTTATTTGAACCCAGGTATTGGTTTCCGCCTGTAGATTCCTTCACCATAAATGAGGTTCATCTCTCATCTCATCTTCAGCCGCTTATTCCTGGTCAGGGTCACGGGGGGGCTGGAGCCTATCCCAGCATGCATTGAGGCAGGAATACACCCTGGACAGGTCACCAATCTATCGCAGGGCACTACATACACCATTCACTCACACACTCATACCTACGGTCAATTTAGACTCTCCAATGAGCCTAACATGCATGTCTTTGGATTGTGGGAGGAAACCGGAGTACCCGGAGGAAACCCACGCGGACACGGGGAGAACATGCAAACTCCACACAGAAAGGCCCCCGGCCTGGATTCGAACCTGAGACCTTTTTACTGTGAGGTGACAGTGCTATCCACTGCACCACCGTGCCGCCCATAAATGAGGTTATGGTCTGTTTAAATATGCCTCCTTTTAATTCTTGGCATGATGGGAAGAGATTCATCTTGAATTGTGACACAAATAATTTCCCCTTCCCTTTGATAAGGCTTTTGAGCTCAGAAAAACCTGGGTGCTTAATTACTAAACACAATATGGATTATCTTCAGTTCCCCAAAGACGAGGGGTTTAAATCTGGAGGAAAAACACGGAAAACTACAAAGGAGGATACAAAGCTTGTGAAGTCCTCTCTTCCTCTCTTCCACTTGCTCTCCTCATCCAACACCCCATTCTGTCCTCTGTATGGGGACAGAATGGGGCTGATAGACTGGTCCTGTCTGTAACTGGTACGTGAGCGAACCATTAAACTGTAAAGGTGTCCACACACAAGCCAGATCAAATTTCCCAACCTGTATATGAGCACTGAGCTCTGCCTAACTGCACATTCTGTTTCTCATTTTCGGCACATCACGCTCAAAGCCATAATCATGCACAACAGAATATTTGTATCGTTAAATACATTTTACAGGCATACGTCAGCTCAGTAAGAACTGAAGCCCCCATCATTCAGAGCAATCATTTCTACTGTGATTATCATTGGTGGAGGTGTCAATGGTTCGAATCCAGTCCGGGTATACACACTCTGTAATAGACATTCTGTACATGATTCTGGACACAGGGAGATCATTATTGTAACGTTAGTAATTACAGCTTTGGAAAGCAGAAAGCAGCGTGTCTAAAATGTGTGGAGAAAATTTAAAACGCTTGGACTCTCCTGGTAAAATTGTTTTCAAAAAGTCTTCACTAAAGTTGTAAGTGCAGTTGTAAGTTGTATCTGCTGGCTACAGGAGGTTGATTTTCTCAATGTGGGGAAACAGTAAACAGTATGTTCAAACAGGGGCAGAAGTATCGGCCTGTCAGCTCGTCCCTTGGACTCATGGCTCTCAGCTGTGACTCACGGCAGACAGACGGGTAATTCTCTCTGTCAGTCTGGGTCCTGGCTTCACCTCTGTCCTTCCCTGCGATCTCTGTCACCGTCTCTCTGTCAGTCTGTCCCATACCTCTGTCCCCCCTGCGATCTCTGTCACCAACAACTGTCAGTCTGGGTAAAACCAAACCTCTGTCCCTCCCTGGGATCTCTGTCACCGTCTCTCTGGGGTCTGGGTCCTGGCTTCACCTCTGTCCTTCCCTGTATCTTGTCACCGTCACCTGAGTTAAATAATTAAATCTGTCCTTCCTAAATATCTCTGTTAACCGTCTCTCTGTCCCATACTCCATAACCTGCCGTTTCTCCAACAACTACTGTGTAAAACCAAACAGCTGTGGGAAACAACTGGGTTTGTGCCACCAGGGGCAGGGACACTGCGTGTCTCCAGGTATTTGAGATTTAAATAATTAAATGTTACACCTGGACTGGAGTTAAATAGACATGGTGGCCCTCCAGGACTGGAGTTAAACCTGCAGACACTGCGGCCCTCCAGGACTGGAGTTAAACCTGCAGACACCATGCCCCTCCAGGACTGGGTTAAACCCCCTCCAGGACTGGCCCCTCCAGGACTGGAGTTAAACCTGCAGACACTGCGGCCCCTCCAGGACTGGAGTTAAACCTGCAGACACTGTGGCCCCTCCAGGACTGGAGTTAAACCTGCAGACATGGTGGCCCTCCAGGACTGGAGTTAAACCTGCAGACACTGCGGCCCCTCCAGGACTGGAGTTAAACCTGCAGACACTGTGGCCTCCAGGACTGGAGTTAGAGTTAGACACTGTAATAAAATAATAAACAATAATAAAATAAGGTAAGCAAGTGTTGAGTATGTGGTTAAGTCAAAATGGAAAAGGTAACAATATGAATATGAAACTTATTACAATATTTATTTTAGTTAAGAATGATTCAATTACAATTACAGATTTAGTCAGCATTCAAATTGCTGTACAATATGGATATAGATCTCTGTGTGGCTTTGCTGTCATCTACAGAGTACGAGATTTCACAAACACGCTCAAACAAACAAAGTTATCAGCAGTGAGCAGCATGATTTAAAACGCATGCTGGGGTGCTGTTCTGTTGGGACAGTAAATTAATAATTACAGGGAGTATTGTAAAGAGCTAGGGAGAGAATATTTTTAATTACTGGAGGTTTTATGATTAATTTAAATAGCTTGTCAGAGAATAAAGGATCAAAGCAGTGTGATATTAGGGACAGAGTGACAGACAGATCTGACGTCAGTAACACTCCCACAACATTTCTGTAACATTGCAGCAACGTGCGGTCATCACACCAGCACTCTGATGGTAATACAGAGAACGGCCAGCAGGAATAACATTCGTTACACTTCCTGCCCACTGCAGGACTTCAGCTGGTTGCAATCATTATTTTTCCTCACATTTTAGAGTTTCTATAAAATCATTATTTTTCCTCACATTTTAGAGTTTCTATAAAATCATTATTTTTCCTCACATTTTAGAGTTTATATAAAATCATTATTTTTCCTCATTTTAGAGTTTATATAAAATCATTCTTTTTCCTCACATTTTAGAGTTTATATAAAATCATTCTTTTTCCTCACATTTTAGAGTTTATATAAAATCATTCTTTTTCCTCACATTTTAGAGTTTATATAAAATCATTCTTTTTCCTCACATTTTAGAGTTTATATAAAATCATTCTTTTCCTCACATTTTAGAGTTTATATAAAATCATTCTTTTTCCTCACATTTTAGAGTTTATATAAAATCATTATTTTTCCTCACATTTTAGAGTTTATATAAAATCATTCTTTTTCCTCACATTTTATAGAGTTTCTATAGCGCTACTGTGTGCGTACAGCAGCACCATCCCTCCCAGATCCCAGAGTGAGATGCAGCTGCAGGCAGAGTGAGATGAGCTGCAGGCAGGCTGGGCAGAGTGAGATGGGCAGAGTGAGATGCAGCTGCAGGCCGGGCAGAGTGAGATGCAGCTGCAGGCAGGCTGGGCAGAGTGAGATGCAGCTGCAGGCCGGGCAGAGTGAGATGCAGCTGCAGGCCGGGCAGCTGCAGGCCGGGCAGAGTGAGATGCAGCTGCAGGCAGGCCGGGCAGAGTGAGATGCAGCTGCAGGCCGGGCAGAGCTGTATTAAACAGGCCCGGACTGCTGGGGCTACAGAATGAGCCTCGCCTCGGCTTCTGTGGGATGTGGAGGACGTCACTGCAGGAGGTCTTCAGTAGAGGGGCTATTCATTTATTTACCATTGATCTGAGGGGACTGATTTTACCCTCTGTCTATCTGTGTGTGTCTGTCTGTCTGCACACATGGTGAAAATCCAGATCACAAGGCACTGTTTGTGTTTTTAAATATATGCAGCGCGAACATAAACACAAGCAACGCTAAATATATTCCATATGAATATATTACAGCCCATTCAGTAACCAATGGGGCCTCCGGCCGTATAATACACCCCTGTCAGAACTTTGAGTGACACACCCCCCAGGGTCTCCTGCTGGCGCAGCAGTGATTAATGACACATGGTTCTTCCATATTACACGCACCATGGGGCCTCCGATAGCGTAGCGGTCTAATGCACCCGTATTGTCTGGTCCTTTACGAGTGCGAGCTGTCTATCACAGTCGCGGTTCAAAACCCAACTGTACCAGACCGGCCCTGGTGTGGCGCCCGATCGGGGGTGAGGTTTGGCTGTCCACCCCAGGGGGAGGGGAGGGTGAGCAGGCATGAACTCGCTGAGAAGTGTGTAAGGGAGTCTCCAGAACATGGGTGGGTGAATTCCATCTCAAAGGAGTTCACTGCCCTTGGAGAATTAGCTTGCCTCGTAGAGACGAGCGTCAAATTCTTGTGGGGGAGGGCGTGAATCAAAATAAATAGAGGGAATAATTGGGCACAAAAAAAATGGGAGGAAAAAAAATAATCGGAAAACTAAAAAGACCTTTTTAAAAAAAGAGCAAAGGTCTACTTTGTTGCAGACACCGGTTTTAAAATATATTTTTCGCTTGGGTTTCATGTTTTATCATTTCTCCAGGGCTATCAGCAAGGTGTTTGTTATGTAAACACGAACAGTTCTCCTATTGAATAAATCTTGACAGAAATGAGATATATTTGTTACCTACATGGTTTACATGAGTAATTATCCCCCTGTAGCAGGAACATAAAAAACGGAGAATCTGAACTTACATTCTGATCGACACAGGATGATACAAAACCATCATCATGAAAACAACAAACTCACAGACTGTTCTTCAAATATGTTTTATGTTGTGTCTGGGTTCCTGTTGGTCACCCATCTAAACATGATCAATATACTTTCCATCAACAGCGGTTTAGATAGATCTGCGAATCCCTTAAGATACATGAAACTGGGCCTCCCGCGTGGTCCAGTGGTTACAACGTTCGAGGCTGGGGTTCGATTCCCCGTCCCGCCAGAGTCGGCTCTGGCTGGGAGTGCCACCGGGGCGGCAATTGGCTGTCCGCCCCAGGGAGGGGGGAGGGAAGCCGACACACACAGCTCGCTGCGCACAGGAGTGGTTCTGGGGTACCGGAATTACAGTCGATGGCACCACGAGTGGAGTTTCTCTGAGTTTATTCACACTGGCTTCAGTGATTGTGTGATGGCTGCCTGTATATGTGCAGTAAGTAAGTTTAACATGTTAGAGGATTTACGCTCCTAAAGAAACCTTTAAAAACAGTGACTGGCTGAGCACAATGGTAAAGACTCTATTACGTAATTTCTAACTGTAAATTTAAAATAAGTCATTTTAGATGTCAGTAGATAAATAACTAACTTGGATAGACTCAAAACTAAATATTTATTTAGAAATATATATTAAACTTTAGCATGTTTTTGTTCAAACATTAATTGTTTTGAAGGGGACAGTCCTGCTCTTTGTTCTCCTCTGAAAAGATCAGATTAGTGGAGAAAGAAACTCTTTTTTACACTGAATCATTTTAGCTGAAGCTTTGTGAAGCAGGACCGCTGTGGGGTGATCCTAATTTAACAAAACCATGTTGGAACCATTAAAATGGCAGTCCACATAATATCACTTCATTCAAAGCCACACATTAAGATTGAGAATGGAGAATGGGTCTCAGGAGAGTTTGTCCTGACTCAGCCGTTGTCTTGTGTTAATGTGACCGTATAAAATATTTAAAACCAGAGGATAATCCAGACCAAGCCTGCTCCATAAAACACTAACAAAATGTCATGATCTTTTAAACATAAATAATAAAAAAATCTATGAATTGATCAAATCAGTCACCCGATACAGTATATCTGCTGCACTACAGACATTCTTCTACGATGAACAGACGGATCCTTCTGCTCTTGCCATGAGGACATTGAGTGTGCTAATCCACTGAGCGGCCATGTTGGAGTTTTATTTTCACTGTGGCCGGAGTGATCAGGGTCCTGATGGACAGAGAGAGTGGAGGGAGAGAGAGAAAGACAGAGAGATGGAGGGAGAGGGACAGAGAGAGGGAGGGAGAGGGACAGGAGGGAGAGGGACAGAGAGAGAGAGAAAAACAGAAGCAGAAAGGATGAGACAGGAGACTGCACAGGCTGTATTACATCTCTCCCAGGAGGAGGGGACTCACAGGCTGACATCACACACACACACACACACACACACACACACACACACACAATCACACACACACACACACACATGGACACACAAATAACTGATTGTCCACAACACACACACACACCACACACTCTCTCACCTTGTTCACTAAAAGGCATGAACACAAACGGCATCACTGAAGCTCTACATCAGAATCACTGAAACTCAACCCTCACCCTACATCACACTCTGCACACATCGCTTTAACTGGAGGAACAATAGACTGTGGGACATCTCACTCCACATTTCATGAAGAACGACGGGCTTCACATTCTTCCTGAGCTTTTAAGATGCAACAGCAGCATCTAATCAATTTATGTCTATCAAACGGTGGCAGAGACTTTCAATAATGATCTTGAATGCGACAAGTTCTCACGCTTAAAGCCGAGGGACATGATGAAATGATCGAAACGCAGACATGCGTTTCCTCCAGGTCTTTCAAAGCACAGCTGTTCATCATCTCTACACTGATGGCTGACGTGGCAACAGAAGCCTGATGTGATCTTAGCACAGCCCAACATTAAAAGTGTTTTAACTCGACAGTGTGCACGTGCAAACATGGCACATCATGAGTGTAAAGTATTGGCCACACCCACCTCCCTTTGCTCCATCACCCTCCCTCCTCAAAGAAGACAGGGTCCATCAGACTCCACCACACCCACAGTCTCAAGTGTTCTACCAGGTGAACATGTCTCTCTTTCCATCACAGAGGGACTTTATTAAAGGTCAATCCCCTAGTTCATTTCTGTTTATGTGAGTACCATGTATAATAATTATATAATAAATATTATTATATAATAATTATTATTTAAAGGATTTAATCTGGACCATAGACAGGTTCAACCCATTGTGTTTAGGTACAAACTTTACTAAATATTAAACAAGCTCGCATCTTCCAGATAAAGACAGATTTGAATTACTGTGTCACAGCGCTCAAAGCAGTGAGGTGACGGTCAGAAATAAGGCAACACTTTGGTAACCCGGCGCTGACATTTTTACAAATCTTACAGAAACTTTTTAATTAATTATAGTGACTAGAAATCCCCTGATATTTCTGTGTGGAAAACCCCAACCTGTTCTCACCTGTGATGTGTATATTATTGTACTAGTATGCCCAGATTTCATAAAAGGGTGTAAATATGACTGCTAGGAAACCTGTGTGGATGTGGTATAATGGCTAGGGAACTGGGCTTGTAACGTTAGGTTGCAGGTTCAATCCCCAGGTGGGACACTGCCATTGTACCCTTAAGCAAGGTACTTAACCTGAATTGCTTCAGTTAATATCCAGCTGTATAAATGGATTGTATGTAAAGAAATGTAAACTGTAAGTCGATCTGGATAAGAGCGTCTGCTAAATGCCTGTAATGTAATGTAATGTAATGTGAAATTGTACTGGTGGGGTACTTGTGTAGAGCAACACGATTGGCACTTTGACATGGACTTCATTCTAAAGGGAGAAGTTGGCCCGAAGCCCTGGCCCAGAGCCAGTTAACTCTGCCCAAATCCTCACCTTAACAATTAGGAGGAGAAACGTAACACTGACTCCAGACCAGCGCCCAAGGGCATCTTCCACCTACAGACACATTTTCAGCTGAAAACACAGAAATAAAAAGCCTTGTGGGCATCAAGCGGTTTGATGTGGGTCATAAGCATATTTCTAATATGAATGTGACCTTTTGTGTTAATATTTCCATATGAAGTTTGATGTTTTGGACGTACTGGAAGTGAAAACGTATGTACAGTGAAGAACATTGTTACAAAATGTTTATTTATTTGGATGCTTTGAAGCGTTTGAATGTGCCGTGCTGAACGCTGAAAGGCTTTTGGACGGATAAATGAGATTATTAGGAGAATAAAAGGTTTATGATGCAATACAGGGTGTAATGAGGGCAGGGGGGGGGGGAGGTGTTACTGCTCTGATATGGAGGAGGAGCCGATCGGACTCCAAACAGTGTTTTCTCTCTCTCTGTCTCTGTCTCTCTCTCTCTGTCTGTCTCTGTCTCTCTCTCTCTGTCTGTCTCTCTGCGAGGGGAGAGAGAGAGAGAGAGAGAGAGAGAGAGAGACAGAGAGAGAGAGAGACAGAGAGACAGAGAGACAGAGAGACAGAGAGACAGAGAGACAGAGAGACACAGAGAGACAGAGAGAGAGAGAGAGAGAGAGAGACAGAGAGAGAGAGAGAGAGAGAGAGAGACAGAGAGAGAGAGAGACAGAGAGACAGAGACAGAGAGACAGAGAGACAGAGAGACAGAGAGACAGAGACAGAGACAGAGACAGGGAGACAGAGAGAGAGAGAGACGGAGGGAGAAACTGTGTTCTTAGCTGTAGGAGAGTCCAGTGAAGGCTGTGAGTGTGGAATTACAGAAGGTTTGTCGGATATGATTTGATGTATTATGGATTTGTGATGAGTCATAATTATTTGACTATAACCGGACAAGCCACTAGGGGGCTGGGAATAAAAGATTGTAAAATACTCAATATGAGGCTTCATAAAAACAGCGTCTGTGTGCAACGTTCAGGCGAGGCGTAGAATAATTACACTGGGTGAATATGCTAATTTTGGGTAATTATACACCTCATGGTTTTCTGAGACAGTCATACGCACACCTCTTAATGAAATCTGTGTGTGCTGCATCACGTACAATAACATGCGCGTCAGGAATGAGAACAAGGTAAACCACAACGCTGAATTTAGGGGAAAACGCACCGTCGTGTTAAATTGAGAACCTCCCAACACATTGTACGATAGAAATATGGTCCAATTTACAGGTCAGATTAAGGTTTTTATAGCCTATTTCACATTCAACAAACACAGGCCTATAAAAACATCTCACTCTTATTTCAATACGCAACATAAAACAGCCCTTAAATGCAACGGCCACACAAGACAGCTGAGCACTGCCGTTGCACTCCATTACGCGACCAAACCAGAGTTCAGATGAGTTTAACTCCTCAGGTTTGGAGAGAAGCACACAGGAATCAGTATGAAAGTTGAAAAAAATGTCAACAAATTTTGACAAATAATCAGAGAAACAACTTCTCACAACTCGAGACTGTTTCCAGCCTCCTTCCGATCTCACAAGTGAGTAGAGCGTCCTTCTGTGGGCAGCCAGCCTCTCACCAGGAGATTTCAGGAAGAATGAGAACGCTGGAAATATCCCTTCAGTTTTATCACACTAAACTATGTAAACTATTAATCAAGACGAGAGACATCGCATAAAACACACACTCGGCCTGATTAAGTGGTTCTCCTCCCATTTTCTTTGTATTAATTGATTTTATTCATTCTCCCGTCTTGCCCAGGCTATGAAACATTCAATAAGTGTCACAATTTCCTGTTCTGCCGAAGTGATGACGGATAGTCAGTGCGGTTCTGGAACAGTAGCTCTGGTTTTATAAGCCTTGTCGGGAGACACAGAAATCTCCCCAATAACTGCTTACCTCTGCTCTGTTCATGTCTGCTTCGGCTGCTGCTCATATCTTCATTAAAGAAGACCATCTTAATTAGGAAGCTCTTATCATATAGCTCCATACATCACCCTGGCCTGTAAGACACGGCCCACACTACACGTCAGATAAAATACTCCCTGAAATCACAGTGCACGTTCTATCTTATTATCCGATTATATTAAAAACATTTTAAAGCTTTGTGGTGTGTTGTGGGTTGGGGTGTGTTGTGGGTTGAGGTGTGTTGTGGGTTGTGGTGTGTTGTGGGTTGAGGTGTGTTGTGGGTTGAGGTGTGTTGTGGGTTGGGGTGTGTTGTGGGTTGGGGTGTGTTGTGGGTTGAGGTGTGTTGTGGGTTGAGGTGTGTTGTGGGTTGAGGTGTGTTGTGGGTTGGGGTGTGTTGTGGGTTGTGGGTTGAGGTGTTGTGGGTTGGGGTGTGTTGTGGGTTGTGGTGTGTTGTGGGTTGGGGTGTGTTGTGGGTTGGGGTGTGTTGTGGGTTGTGGTGTGTTGTGGGTTGGGGTGTGTGTTGTGGGTTGGGTTGAGGTGTGTTGTGGGTTGAGGTGTGTTGTGGGTTGAGGTGTGTGTTGTGGGGTTGAGGTGTGTTGTGGGTTGAGGTGTGTTGTGGGTTGGGGTGTGTTGTGGGTTGAGGTGTGTTGTGGGTTGAGGTGTGTTGTGGGTTGGGGTGTGTTGTGGGTTTGGGGTGTGTTGTGGGTTGAGGTGTGTTGCTGGTTTGGGGTGTGTTGTGGGTTGGGGTGTGTTGCTGGTTTGGGGTGTGTTGCTGGTTTGCCACAGTGGTCCTCGCACAGCAGAGGCACAATTGGCAACTCTAAATTTGCAGAAAAAGGGGGTGGTAATTGTTTTAAAAATTCCTCAATCTCACAGTTTCTGTTTCCTTTTATCCGATTCTGGAGCGAAACTCTGACCTCATTGTGCTCATTTCGGTGATGGAGCTGCACAGGAGCCATATGAAAAGCAAATGTAATTCTCTCAGCAAAGCTCTGGGCTCGAGGTTCAGAGGTGACCGTGGTCATTTTGTGAAAAAGAAATAAATCAATTTGAGAAGAGAAGCTTTTCTTGTCCTGAAAACGAGTATCAATGGAAAATTGAAAAACTGAAATACTCAAGGGGCAAAAAACTCAATTAAAATACCATCTGAAGAATGTATAAATCTAGCTTTAAAAAAACAAGTCCGAAAAGCCAGAGGCAATGAGTACACTAATAAGACGAATAAATAGTTAATTAAGTCATCGATCTACGACAAGGAGGAGCGACACAGAGGAAGAGAAGTCAGAATGTTCAGACACAAAAGGCCAGAGATCTCTGCTCTCATCGTGACTGCCCCCACTGGTGGGTTTACTGTGTGTGTCCGTCCATGAACAGCATAACTGAAAGAGTTACACAAAGATTTGGATTGTTCTGTTCGTTTCTAATTGGCTATATTTATACCAACAAAGAGAGACTTCTTTGCACCATTGTAGGGGTATTGCCACCTCTGCATAATATTATCTTGCGTAATATTGGTGTTGAATTGCGTCCTACAAACGCATGCTGGGTATGGTCTCATGGTCTCAGGGCATTTTTGAAAAGCAAATTGGCTTCAGAAAGAAACTCGATCAGCATCATTACTGATTTGTGTTTAGGTGCTTAGGTTAGTTCCACAAAACGTTTGTTAAGAAAAAGGGAGAGGAGAGGTCAGGGGCTGAAAGGACTTTTTACTTTAATGAGAATCTTTCTCTCCTGCAACCAGACCGATGTCCCACAGGCACTGAGGATGCGGTCAAACACCTCTGGTCACCACTTGTCTGCAGACAGTGGGAGAACTCACTGCCCTACACACAGAACCTCACACTACGGTGCTTAGACACACACAGAACCACACACACAGAACCACACACACAGAACCACACACAGAACCTCACACACAACCACACACACAGAACCTCACACACAGAACCACACACACAGAACCTCACACACAGAACCACACACACACAGAACCCTCACACACACAGAACCACACACACAGAACCACACACACAGAACCACACACACAGAACCACACACCACACACAGAACCTCACACACAGAACCACACACACAGAACCACACACAGAACCACACACACAGAACCTCACACACAGAACCTCACACACAGAACCTCACACACAGAACCTCACACACAGAACCACACACACAGAACCTCACACACAGAACGGTCTTTAGATACACACAGAACCACACACAGAACCTCACACACACACACACAGAACCTCACACACAGAACCACAGAACCACACACACAGAACCTCACACACACAGAACCTCACACACACAGAACCACACACACAGAACCACACACACAGAACTCACACTACGGTCTTTAGATACACACAGAACCACACACACAGAACCACACACACAGAACCACACACACAGAGACACACACACACAGAACCTCACACACAGAACCACACACTACAGTGTTCAGATGCAGCATTCGGTTGTGTTTCGTTATTTATCAAAAAGGCCGGTCTTGTATTAATTGTCTCTCTCAGGAAATAAATCACGGTAAGCGATCTCAGTGCAGTGGAAATGGAAACCGGCCCTGGAAGAGTAATGGCTCCGGCCCTCAAAGTAAGGGGGGATTAATATGGCCGATGCTGATGATAATCATCATCAATATTATAATAAGGGGAATGAAATGGCTTGCCGTCAGGCCCTCCTCCATGTTGCCAGCAGGCTGATGGATGCCAGAATGCAGACCTTTTTCCCCCCCAATGGCATTTTGTTCGGTTGGCAATTATTTAAAACAATCTAGTGCGGAAGCTAGCTATATGATCTAAAATGGCTTGCATGTTGAGCTACCTAATCATCGCCAGTTTGAGTGCAGTATAAATCTTTGCCACCGCTAGAAATGTGCACCATATTCTGTTCTGCATCATCCAGTGCTGCAAACTTCAGAGTGCATATCCACATGACAGAGGATAACACGACTAAGATTATTACATGGACTGCTATACACCACCACCACTGATAATAACAATAACAAGAGATATAGCTGTTCTGTTATTATAGATATAGCTGTTATTATAGATATAGCTGTTATTATAGATATAGCTGTTATTATAGATATAGCTATAACAGATATAGCTGCAAGCAGCCTGTACCCGACAACAGGGTCCAAGACAAGTGAGCACAATAGATGTGGAATGAATTTTAGTTAACCTATTTAGCAAGTTTCATTTCAAAGCGACCAATCAGATCCGTTTTATAAGCATTATATGGTCGGCCACGCCCACATTAATTGGCTCATAGCAGCCATGTTCTTTCACCTATACACTACCGGTCAAAAGTTTTAGAACACCCCCATTTTCCAGTTTTTACTGAAATTTAAGTAGTGAATAAACTGAAATGGTACAAAGGTAAGCAGTAAACTGCCAGAGGTTAAAAAAAAATGAAAATGAAAACCAAAAACTGAAAAATAATGTACATTTCAGAGTTGCACTCTGTGCAAGTCGCCGTCTCTGGATCCAGCAAAAGAGCCCCAGATCATCACGCTTCCTCCTCCATGTTTGACAGTTGGTGTCACACACTGAGGAACCATCCTTTCACCTACTCGACGGCCTACAAAAACCTTTCAAAATTTCAAGATTTAAAATTTTGATTAATCGGTCCATAACACCTTCTTCCAGTCTTCAGTAGTCCACTGGCAGTGCTTCATGGCCCAGGCAAGCCTCTTTTTTATTTTGCCATCTTAGCAATGGCTTTCTTACTGCCACTCGACCTGTCAAACCTGCAGCTCAAAGTCTTCTCTTCACAGTTGAAACTGAGACTTCCTTACTTCGACCAGTGTTAAGCTGTGCTTGAAGCTGTTGTCCTGTGAGCTGCCTATCACACAAGCTGTTGACTCTCAGAAGCTTGTCTTCTGATTTTGTTGTGGCTTTGGGTCTGCCAGACCTCTTCCTGTCAGAGTTTCCTCCAGTTTCCAAGTGCCTTTTGATGATGTAGGAAACTACTCACTGGCCAAAACATTACATTATTTTTCAGTTTTTGGTAACCTAAACTTTTTTTTTTTTTTTTTTTTACCTCTGGCAGTTTACTGCTTACCTTGAACTGCTTAAATTTCAGTATAAACTGGAAAATGGGGGTGTTCTAAAACTTTTGACTGGTAGTGTATTTCTAAATATTGTAGTTTACGATGTTAGAGGCTAATTTGTTCCCCATTAGGAAAGGAACCTACCCACTGAAGGCCACTCAAGGTTTTCCTCTTTAGCCGCTTGGTAGAGCGCCACCATGTGGGCACTAATATTGTACATCATTTTACATATTGTAGGATATGATGGGACCTGTGGCCCTTAAGGTATGGGCAAAGCTACAATCTGATGTGTGTGAACAAGCTATAGCCTTTTTTCAATAACAGCAGTGGAAGGAAAATATTGGATAATAATTATAATAAAGAAGACCATCGATAAGAGGGTTCAAGCACTGGAACCCGAATAAATAATAATAATCATAATAATAAGTAATAATAATAAGAAAAAGTAGTGTTTGGCCTGTGAGACATCAGTGACTATCTATGGAGGCAGTGACAGCCCCAGATTTTAATAAGCTGCTAAATGTGATCAAATTCGAATTATTCTGATAAACAGGATTGCTATATGTGTGCATACAGATGAGAGGAAAGAGGTCTACACAGTACAGTATAAGACCTGGGCCTTAAACGTCCTGGCTCTTTATTAAGAAGTGATGCATGGATGGAGCTCCACCACCAGGAAGAGAGAATCGACCCGCAGTCTTCTCTGAACGGAGTCAGCGGATCATTCACACTGCAGCCTGTTTGTACTGGAGGCACGACTGGCATCCTGACAACAGCGATTCTGTAGCGTGCGCACATTCTCAGCGTCCCCCGTGACCGCTCAGGTAACGGGAGGATCAGACAACCCACCATTTCACAAACCGTTTATCCCAAAACACGGCCATTTGGAGTTTCCCTGTGAAATACGCCGCCGTGGGAACGCAAGCTGGTTTTCACCACAGCCACGGTCACAACGTTTTACGAAGAAGCATGAATATAATTCTCACATATCACTACAATTTCAGCGTCTGGCATCTCACACGTTTACTTGCAGAATTCATCAGGTTTTATAATTACTGACAATAAACAGTAACTTTTAACATTTCTTAATTATACAGTTTAATTGCAGCTTCATATTCAGAAGACAGTAAAATTCTAATAATTGAACCTAAACCAGCTATGTTTTACAATATCTTCTCTTAGCATATTTAATCTGTTTTCAAGTCTGTTTATGTTGAAACAATTAATAATAACAATAACAATAACGATAATAATAATAATTATGATAATTATAATTATGAGTGAATCTTCCTTCATCAGAGTTATGATCCAGGCTCAAAAAAATATTGAGTGATCTTCCTCCTTGGGCTGGCAGTGTGGTGTAATGGTTAGGAGCTTGTAACTCAGAGGTTGCAGGTTTACTTTTATTACATTTGAATGCTGTTTCTTAAAAAAATATATATATATTTTCCCCTGTTTTCCCCCAATTTGGTAGCCAATTCCCAGGTGGGGCACTGCTGTTGTACCCTTGAGCTGGCACCCCAGAACCACTCCTTGCTTCAGTAACAATATCCAGCTGTATAAATGGATTGTATGTAAAGAAATGTAACCCGATGGCACTCGCGGCCAGAGCCGACTAAGAGCGTGACGGGAAATGCCTAAAATGTAAATGTAAATGATCCAACGCTGAAATATTCTGTGGATCTTCCTACTGATCCAGGATCACACTGAGTGGTCTTCCTCCTGATCCAGGATCACATAAACACACGACCCACATACCTGCCACCATTTTCTGTTTCTCATGAATGATTTATTGTGCTAAATACTCAAAACTGCAAATTAATTGCAAAGAATGATGAGCCCGGTATTAGAAACATGTGAACACAACTTAGCAATTATGACAACAGTCAACAAAGAAGGCTTCTAAAAAAAGTTACAAAGATGCTTTTTTAAAGTCTCTTAAAGTCTCAAATCCTGAAAACGTATTACTACACCTTTTTAAATGTAATTTGCAATATGTATGAATGTCCTTTATATATACCCATACTCATACTCACTTCCACAGATTTGTTTCCCACTCCTGGCAACCTACAGATTCCTCTGGGATTCTCAACTCATCAACATAAACATTCACAAAGAAACCCAATCAACACCTAATCTTTTCAATTGTGATTTAGTTACTTAAAAATACGAGACCTTTTTCATGTGGTGTTTCCATTGTTTTGTAATATGTGAGTTTCTAAAGCAGAAGATGGTCCTAACAGCTGCCACCCTGTCCCCCCGTCTCACAAACACACAAAGTGTTGGAATGAAATGGGAAGTGGCTGGAGCGCGCTGATCTGTCTGATCGTCGGTCCTTTAATGTGCTCAGACACCCGCGTGTTGAGGAGCCCTGCCCGGACCCAGCACCGCCTGCTGCCATGGATACATGGCTGTGATAATCCTGTTTCAATCTGCTTCCACACACACACCACCATCTCCCAAAACTGCAGCCTATGGGGATATCAGCAGAGTGTGAAGGTGTGTGTGTGTGTGTGTGTTTGCATGTGTGTTTGTGTGTGTGTGTGTGTGTGTGTGTTGTGTGTGTGTGTGTGTGTGTGTGTGTGTGTGTGTGTGTGTTTTGCATGTGTGTTTGCATGTGTGTTTGTGTGTGTGTGTGTGTGTGTGTGTGTGAATTTAACTTATGATTCATGGTGTACCCACCCATTATTTTACCACAGAAAAAAAAAAGACTTTTGCCAAACTAGCAAAACATAATATCCAATAGTATTGCAAGGAATAAAGTTCCAGGATCCACTCAACTGCTGTTTTGAATCAAAGACTTTGTTTGGTGCTTGATAATGAGCCACAATGGCTGGCAGCGTGGTGTAATGGTTAGGGAGCTGGGCTTGTAACTCAGAGGTTGCAGGTTCAATTCCCAGGTGGGGCACTGCTGTTGTACCCTTGAGCAAGGTACTTAACCTGAATTGCTTCAGTAAAATATTCAGCTATATAAATGGATTGTAAACTGTGTAAGTCGCTCTGGATAAGAGTGTCTGCTAAATGCCTCAAATGTAAAATGTAAAAATGTACAATGAAAAATAAAATAAAAAGGCAGAACTCACGATTCCTTCCATTCTTCAACGACATAAACTCTTACGATTTCTGCAATGTGCACATAGATGCAAGGACACCTTCCATCGTAATGGATGGACAATATCATAACAGTGTAATAAGAATTATTAATTTCAGAAATATAATATTAATTTTTACAAACTCATGGGCTCCCTCACCCACGGTGGAGATGGTTGTGTTCATTGCCATTCCCACTCCAGGTTGAAAGCTCTTATGCAGTAAAACTTCAAATGCAGCCTAAGTTTGCAATAAATCAGGCAATTTTGACAAGCATTTCTTCTTTATGAGTCAGAGTTGTGTTCGTTTCAATATTAAAAGTGTGTGGGGGGGAGGACAGCTTTAGCTGGTATTGGTTTAAGACGCGTCTGCATTCGATAGAGGGCATTTTAATCAGGGTTATGTAGTGGTGTGCAGGGTAACGTCAGCTTGTTTAGCACAGACAACCTGATTTGATTTACAGCTGCCTCGATGCTGAGCCACAAAGCGATCTGTTTGAGCTTCAGCAAAGAGCCACAGATGAAAGCGGAGGGCTTTGTTTTCCTCCATTCATCTCAGAAAGAAAGCAGATATGAGATCAATCTGCTGGGATTAAAGGCAACATGAAATATGACAATTTTCCAAGAGGTTTGGTGGCAGCCTTTCTACTCATTCAGATTTTTGATTTTTCTACCATGTTTCAATCATGCATCATAATCCATTGTAAGCATCATAACCCATATTAATAATTCCCTGCATTTTTTAAAACAAAAATCGAATTCTTATCCAAAGGTTATTTCAGAAACAATAAGGATTATGGAAAAATGTTTCACCATTGATTCTTAAAGGTTGTGCTATTTTTGTGTGATTTTGTGGGAACCATCATAAATATAAATATATAAAAATATAATTAAAAATGAGGGGCCTCTCACATGGTGCCGTGGTTTCAACGTTCGACGCTGGCCACGGCGATTGGGGTTCGATTCCACCGGCCTCGCCAGAGTTGGCTCTGGACGGGAGTGCCACTAGGGGGCGCAATTGGCTGTCTGTCCCAGGGAGGGGGGAGGGAAGCCAACAGGGCGTTTGCTGCGCACAGGAGTGGTCCTGTAGTACCGGGTTGCGGTCTATGGCCTGGCGGGGGCCGTCTCGGAGGAGACGATGCTTCACCCTCATTACTACCGGTCACAGGGCTATGGCAGCGAACTCATTATGAGGGGGTATTGACTTGAAAAGAGAAGGTGTAATTGACTACTAAATTGGGAGAAAATGGGATAAAATCTGTAACAAATTTTATTTAAAAAATATATATATTAAAAAATAAACAAAACAAACAAACAAAAACCACCTAATAAGCCATTAATAAAGTTTTGCTAGCATTTAGCTACAACAATTTAAAATGTTCCTAGGTCACTATAGCAGTTTTAAATTTCTTTAAGTAGCTAATAATAACCAAGAGACACAATAACATACATTATTAAGCAGTTTCCCACTTGAATATTTAAAATAGGTGAATAAAGCAGTGAGTGTAGTGTAGTGGTTAGGAGCTGGGCTTGTAACTCAGAGGTTGCTGGTTCAATTCCCAGGTGGAGCACTGCCATTGTACCCTTGAGCTAAAGGTACTTAACCTGAACTACTTCAGTAAAATATCCAGCTGTATAAATGGATTGTATGTAAAGAAATGTAAACTGTGTAAGTCGCTCTGGATAAGAGCATCTGCTTAATGCCTTAAATGTAAAATGAGCAATTAGCTCTTAATCCCAGGAGATTACCACACTGCACAACAACCTGTCATGGTCTGATAAGCAGAGTGAAGGCATATGCCTTTTTAACTTGTATTTCTGAATGAAGTTTGGAAAGGTGCAAATACCTTTATCCACTTATGAACACTTACATTTAATTACAGTTCCTTGTAATTTAGTCTCAGAAGGACGTGTAGCACAGCCTGGAGCAGAGTCAGGTAATGGATCTCAGTCACAGAGTGGTAATGGATCTCAGCCTGTATTCACTCTCAGCCGGACTGGTTGCAGAGCAGAGTCACTGGTAATGGATCTCAGCCTGTATTCACTCTCAGCCTGACTGGCCGCAGTGCAGAGTCACTGGTAATGGATCTCAGCCTGACTGGCCGCAGAGCAGAGTCACTGGTAATGGATCTCAGCCTGTATTCACTCTCAGCCTGACTGGCCGCAGAGCAGAGTCACTGGTAATGGATCTCAGCCTGTATTCACTCTCAGCCTGACTGGCCGCAGAGCAGAGTCACTGGTAATGGATCTCAGCCTGTATTCACTCTCAGCCTGACTGGCCGCAGAGCAGAGTCACTGGTAATGGATCTCAGCCTGATTCTCTCTCAGCCTGACTGGCCGCAGAGCAGAGTCACTGGTAATGGATCTCAGCCTGACTGGCCGCAGAGCAGAGTTCTGCTACGTCTGTTTCTCCTGAAGATAGAAGCCTGTGCATTTGTGCTGCTACACCCGCGCAGGGCTTTACAAGTTTAAAGTTATCTAAATGTTTTTAACCCATTTATACCCTCACATTATTTAAACAACCTTACATACGCGTATATTCTGCTATGAAGTCCCACCCCCACACAGACCTCCACACTGTTCCAGTGACCGAAGCAAAAGCCTGCACTGCCTTAACGCTTCATCGGATGAAATCCATTGTTTCACTCGATGAATAAGAGTGATGGTTTAATCCAGTAAAAATACATTATTAAAGCTCATGTTATTGTAACTATTTGTAAATGAACCCCTACTGGTATAAAACCTGGCTGTGACACAATGTAGAGTTCTGCTGCTACTTCACCAAACTAACAAAGTTCACAGAAGAGGAAACAGGAGCAGTAAAGTCACAGTTCCAGCTGCAGTAAAATAGATGACAGTATTTTTTTATTATTTAAAACCAACACGTTTCTGCATATAGTCTTCATCAGGGATTCAACAAACAATGGACACAAACAATGCTTAGGCCAACACCTTTAAAAATAGAAATTGTCCAATGGGCATTAATGAGAGAATGCCTTAAGACTGGCAACCAATGGCATACATTCTCACATCTTCAAAAATAACCATAAAGAGTGCGAGGAATCAGTCAGGTGGTCAACTCCCGATCAGGTCCAACGACCACAAACCCTGACGAAGCCTATATGCACAAACCTGTTGGTTTTAAATAATAAACTAGTAGTGTTTTCCATTTGACTTCAAGTGTAGCTGGAATTCTTTATTGTATAAGACCTGGTTGTCACAGAATGACATTGAATACTTACTGGTAGGAAAACTTATCAGTATATGATCCCATTTTTCATGACATCATATTGGTACAGGAGAGATGGCATGGCACAGACAGGTTTTGTAATGTTATGGTACGTTTCATATATTATTTAGTTAGATACAATATTATATCTATACTGTCAAAGGCACTATAGAAGCATTGATGCAGTTCAGTTAGGGCAGATCTGATTAGGTATAGTGGATAATAATTACTATTCAATGTATTATTTAATTATGCCATTAATTAAATAGGCATATTAGGCATATTGCTCTCTAAATATTGTAAGAACATATTTGAATAATAGTTTTTTCTCCCCATAACATTTTTTTTGTCTTCAGTTTAAATATTGGAAGAGTTGAAGTGTGCACATGTATTTAAATGTGGGAGTTTGTGGGTGAATACAAATTGGGATAAAATTGAATAAAAATCAAAGGAGCTCCACAAAAGCAAGGGACCTTTGACACGCCAACATTCATTTCTGCATCGGCTTTAACTTACGGTCTGTGTCATGAAAAATGTTGTAGTGCACTTTATCCACAGCGAACAGCGCTGGCTGTAAATTTGGGCAGTCAGTCGAGTTACAATAGTTAAACCTCTCCCTCCTCCTGGGACTGTGAACACAGTCAGCAGGAACGGCCATGTCTTCACCTACGGGAGCGATGGCATGTGCTCCCTGCCCCATGGTTCAGCTGTACAGCCCAATGCTATAAAGAACATTTGGTACATAGATGAACACAGTGCTTATGGCAGCTCCTTCAGCATTTAAATACATAAGCTGGCAGTGTAGTGTAATGGTTAGGGAGCTGGGCTTGTAACTCAGAGGTTGCAGGTTCAATTCCCAGGTGGGACACTGCCGTTGTATCCTTCAGCTAAAGGTACTTAACCTGAATTACTTCAGTAAAATATCCAGCTGTATAAATGGATTGTATGTAAAGAAATGTAAACTGTGTAAGTCGCTCTGGATAAGAGTGTCTGCTAAATGCCTAAAATGTAAATGTGTAAATGCATAAGGAATGAACAGAAGTATGACTGTTGGCTTCGGCTACACAATTCTGCTTAGGGGTCAAAGCAGTGCTTAATTAGTCAAATAAGAGATGCCGGGGCTCAACTCGCCTCCCCCAACCACACGCCCCCCCCCGCAGAGGAAAAAGGGTGAACTCTACCTACCTCTGTGTCGCTGCATTTCTGCATTCTATTTACATTTGTAATGTTCACTGGACGTAACGTTGTTTAATACCAGTTTAAAATACGCGTTGTTGTGGCACTTTAGATATTTATGAGCCTGGGGCTCTGATTCTGAGTAAGACATTTGCCGGGGTGCAAAATCTGATTCTTGGCATCTGCCGGGGCTGTGCCCCAGCCCCAGCTAGCCCCAGCTAGCCCCACAAATTAAACACTGGGCCAGAGACAATGAATCAGCCTGGCCTGCCCTAAGACATGTTCTACTGGCCCCGCTAAGCTTTGCTAGTGCTGAAAGTTCTCCCCAATCAGCTAGGTTTGCACTATCAGCCCCAGTTGGCCCCGAATGGAATGGGCCCCAGTTGTGTAGCCCCAGCTAGCCCCAGCTGCCCCAGCTCTCCCCAGCATTTGGGGAGAAATGAATCAGCCTGGCCTGCCCTAAGACAAGTTCTACTGGAAGTTTGCGTGGTGAAAGTTCTCCCAATCAGAGGTTTGCACTATCAGAGTTAGGAATGGAATGGGAGTTGTGTGTGTCTCAGCATTTGTGGGAAGGGTAGGAGGGTGGGCTCTGGGGTCGAGGAAATAAGAGCACTTCAGTCACATTGCGATGCTTTACTGCGATGAATCCAAACCGTTTATGTGTTCTATAAACTCCACCACCAGCGCACCTGAACTAATCAAAGCTCATTACGTAATGAACGAGCTGAATCAGGTGTGCTGGTGCTGGAGTCTAAACACAGCTAGGGGATTGTGAGAAGAGGGTTGGGATCCATTGATCCTTTACTGGATCAACAGGGTCCTCGGTGTATTCACACACACACACACACACACACACTCAGGTGATGTATTCACACACACACACACTCAGGTGATGTATTCACACACACACACACACACACACACACACACACACACACACACACACACACACACACACACACACACACACTCGGGTGATGTATTCACACACACACACACACTCGGGTGATGTATTCAAACAAACCCTTCAGAATCACACTGGTACTTTACATCACATTTGTGTATAATTAGTTTGTGTGCAGGGATTGGTTTTTGATTAGCTTGTCGGCTGAAACTCATCAACCCCTGAATGCATATTAAACACAAGTAATACAACCAACAATATACTGTATACACACATGCACACACACACACACAGGATATAATCTGACTTGATTTAGCTTCCAATTACATTCAGTAAAGATCTCACAATGTTTTATTTAGATGTTATATCACTATGATTACAGCACATAGATCAGTTCCTGTTAATCTTATGTGCTTTGAAACATGTGGTTGCATATGTAGCCATTACTTTAATATTAACAATAAAAGTAACAGTTCTGTCATGATCAGGCAACTGTCTTTCCCACAAACGTGTGTTCAGTAAAAGGGTTTCCAGTAGAGAGATGGTGATCCGTTAATTGTTAAACTGGCAGTGAGGAAAGATAGTAAGACGACTTAAATGAACGGATTACTTAAAGAATATCAGAGAGGGTTTTCATAGCTAGTATCCAATGTGTCCTTTCATTACGATGCAAAAAAGCCCTGAAAGGGAGCTGGTCAATACTGAGCCCCTTAGAGGTCATAGCAGAGAAATACAATTCTCTAAATTAATCTGTTCCCACAAAATGCTATCACGTTCCCTCAAATTAATCATTTGTTCCCTTGGTTTACCATTTCGTTCACTCAAAATAATAAACCGTCATCACCATCATAAGCAGGCCATCATCACCCCCAAATGAACAGAACTTTATTTAAGTTCCAACAAAATAAATAACAATACATGTCTAAAGATTCACATTTTGGAAAAAAACATTCTTAACAATTATTTAATTTATGCCTGACCAGTCTGAAACTTCAGGTCCAAAACGGAAGGAACTGTAATAAAATATTAACCAGTAGGGGGGAATCTTTCTATACGTTTGATCTTTTTCAAACACTTTTTATGCTATTTCAGTGGAAAGCCAAGAGAGAGAAACACAGTGGAGTTTCTGTATTCTCTCTGGGTTGTGTACGCCTTTGCTTTTGGCTGAGCTTAATCCAGAAGTCTCAGAAACCAAACAAGCTTTTATACCCCAGGTCTGGGTGAGAAGCCAGACATGCTGTTGAGGAAAGTCTGAGGGGCTCAAGGATTCTCAGAGAGAGAGACAACAGCACTTCACAAACCCCACCGGCCTCTCTATTGTTCTTGCTCTCCGTGTACACATAAAATATCAAATATTATGGATTGATGCATTCTGTCCCCTGTCTTGAAGATCAACTTTTACTACTAAACTTTTGAAAGTGGAATTGGGGGTCACTTCCTCCGGTCTTCTTTAAGTGAAGGTCATTGTGGGTGGAGCACGTTTCACGGGCCCAGGAGGAACGGCTGCGAACATTGGGGTGTCTGGGTTCCCCCCCTCCTCCCAAACACTACAAGGGAGTCAGGTCAGCTCAGCAGCCACAATCAAGGGAGTCGAACCCTAACCCTGTAAGAGAGTCTAAACCCTAATCCCCTAACCCTAACCCTAACCCCTAACCCTCCAAGGGAGTCGAACCCTAACTCTAACCCTGCTTGGGAGTCAGGTCAGCTCAGCAGCCACAATCAAGCTCAGAGGCGAAGTCTTCAGATCAACTCAAACGTTTATTCCAGTGCACAGGGAGGCACGTGCAGCGATACAGAATCAGGATGTTGTCTGATGCACAAATTTCATCAACTCATTTTCATACCATATCAGAAGGTCTGACACGTTTCTACAGACATCATGTTTCTAAAGGGGAGGGCGGCCCACCCCTGGCTATTCTCAACCCTAACGGAGAGGCATTCTCTGCCACACAAACCTAATTTTTCATTAACATTAACATAGACTCATTTAATCCAATACACGTCCCATCCCATACCCAAAGCCTGCTGCTCTGCACATTCCTACACATCTGTACTCCACGTCAGGGGCATTCAGAGTTCATATCCCACAACATCAGAAGGCCATCGTAACGAATGCCCTCTAGTGCCTGGAAGGTGTATTCACTAAGCTTAGTAGCGATTAGACCAATGATAACAAACCCAACCATCTATGACTGGCTCTGCCACAGCTAAGCCCCGCCCCTTGACTGGGTTCTCTGCCTGACTCCATCTCACCTGACTCTACTAAATGAATGCCTCTTTGATCCTGAACTTTTGTACATTTTTGAACTATTAATCCTGTATGTCCCCACCTCGTTTATGGTTCATGATGTATGGTATCATAAATCTGAAGAACTTGAAGTGGGTTTATTTTTTTAGTAATTTCAGTGATTGTATCCTTATTTGACCCCCAGAAGCTGTGCCTCATTCGCACTCTCTCCATCCTGCAGTATAGCGGCTCATCGGTGTTGGAGGACGTCAGGCAGCCATCTTGTGTTTATCTGAAGCGTCTCTCTGGCTCTGAGCCACCGCTGTAGCTGAAGACCTGAGAGGAGATTAGTGGCTTTGTTTCATCTCTGCAGCTCAAGCTCTCAGCGTGGATGAAATCTCGAACGACACTTTAGGAAACGAAGGAGGAGGTGCAGACACACGCCATCGCTCCCCTGAAGCGCCGACTGCACGGCCTCTTCAGTCATCCTGCTAATTAGCATAACGCAATCTGCTGTTGCACGACTGAGACCTTTGAGGTTCCACTGATGGGGACCGTAGCCCAGTGTTGCCTGAGAATGATGTCAGAAAATCCAGAAATGGTTTGAATTCCATAATTATAAAAGAAAATGCAATGTAATGAGTGTTGAGTCAAAGAGGGAAATGTGTAAATGACGATAGGTGATCTAAACACCTAAACTAAGGAGTCTGGACACTGTGCTGCTGTCTGCATTATGGTGCGTGTTCTACACCTCAATGTTTCACATGATAGAGCTTCAAAGATTTACTTTGTACACGACCGGTCAAAGGTTTTAGAACACCCCCATTTTCCAGTTTTTACTGAAATTTAAGCAGTTCAAGTCCAGTGAATAACCTGAAATGGTACAAAGGTAAGCGGCCAGAGGTCAAACAAAAAATGTAGGCTGTGCTGGACATTGAGCATAACAGCATTGAAACAGACTGAGCCCTGCTCACACCCAGACAGATTATGATCCAGCACAGATCCAAACTAGGTGTAAATAATAAGTGAATAGCTGCAGAGTGCTTATTTAGCCCGTAACTGGGTGGATGAGAATACAAGCAGATTGTTTGTCTATAAACCCCCAATCTATTGTATAAGCACTGTTCACCTGTTCTTGCATTGATCTACACTGTTGATCCAAGCCTGTAATCTGCTGTGATCAAAGTCAACACCAGGGGAAAAAGTAATTCCCTTTTAAATGGCTTTGAGCAAGAAGTTAATCGAGAGCCAGACAAGCATAGCCCCCGCTTATTTCAAACCCGCAGAGAGGAGTGGGGGAGCCCCCGCCCTTCATTCTGCCTCTCTTGTGTTGGGCACATTTCAGAAATCCTTCTCCACTCATCCTGTCAGTGAGGACAGCTTCCTGTGGTGACTCCATTAATTAATTTATCCCAACACCAAATTGCTATGCCTCCCTGCTATAGTAAGGTATGTTTAAGGTTTAAAGTATGTTTATTTAGAATATTTAACACGCACGCATGCACGCACGCACACACGCACACACGCACACACGCACACACACGCACCATTTCACACAGATCGTCCCAGGGTAGTGGCTGCTCCTGTAGTTGCAGATGGAAAACTTGGGGTTTAATAACCCCATTAATAAATTAATTGTCAAAAAAAGAGATTGTGGAAAATGTGTATTTCTTTATACAAAGCATGATAAATCTGATTGGACTTATCTTATTTTCATTTCAAGTCACCTTTGAGGGAGGACACACACACACACACACACACTCACATGCTATACATATACAGTAATCACCATGGCGATGCTGAAGCACATTAACCACAAATTTATGGAACTGAAAATAATTTCCCTGAATAAACCTGGCTTTAATTAGCAACATTATGTTAATCGTAAACGGTCAGTGAAATAGCATCAGCCCACAAACTTGGATCAAAGCGACTCAGAGCAGGGAACTGTAATGTTTTCAGATTCTATTCCAGCCTGCTCCGCATCTCTCTGTGAGTCGTGTGTGTGTGTGTGTGTGTGTGTGTGTGTGTGTGTGAGAGAGACTCACAGCAGCATATTTGCACAGGAAATCATTTTGAGTGTGATGGGCTTTCACTAGGATTCATTAGCACATCAGACGCCATAGAGCCAGCCGATAGATCTTACTGCGTTCCCTATTCCTCACACGTGTTACATAACCATACGCAATACATCTCTTATTTACTGTATGCAAAGCATTCCACATGTATTCATCTGGTTTTTTACTGCTGTCATGACATCCCTGATGGCCGATATAGTCACTTGTTGGCCCAGAACACCAGAGCCTTTCCCATAAAAACCTTTTAATGAGGCAGGAATCCACAGAAAGGGTGAGAATATATACTGCACTTATCACTTTTATTTTGCCTTAGGAACATTTATCACAGCAATGAGAAGGTTCCCAACACCTCGTCCGAATCTGCAGCTTTATTAGACAGATAATCGCTTTCTGCAAGTGACACAGAGGTGCTGTCCTTGGATCGACTTAGTGGCACCACTCGTCAATACATCGCCATTACGGCTCAAAGACCAGAGCTGGACGAGGATTGTCTCGGTCTGTCAGCGTCTTAAAGCCCCAGATTCACACACTCGTCAATACATCGCCATTACGGCTCAAAGGATCGCCTCGGCCTGCCAGCGTCTTAAAGCCCCAGATTCACACAGGAGAATGGTATCTGGCAGTGACACAGAGGTGGCCAAATGCTGATTGTCTTTTGAATTCTACTTGAAATTCTGGAGATGAAATGCGTGTCCTGATCTTTGTAAACAGAAACAAATATCCAAAAACAATCAACACCTTTCAGCTGCTGCCCCTTTTGTCTGATTACATGTTGTAATAATTTACTTATTTCTGCAGTGACAAGGTTATAAATATCACCACAGAGCTGGCACAATGAGTCATGCCAAACAGATTCTAAAGCCTAAAACTTGTGCTTTATTTGAAACCAGGGAAGGAATGACATGCATGTCGTCTGGGCTTTAACTCAGAGACCTGAATGTCTTAAGACAGCGGCGGCAGCATCGTCCTCCTGCTTCGCCCAAAATCCAGAGTTTCCAGCTTTTCAAACACGGTCTGGATGGAGCCATCTTTCTTCAGCTCTCAGTGTTTCCATCAGAGACACACCTCCAGCCAATCTGAGCAGAATGTGTTTCAGCCTAAACAAGTGTTGCCTCCTCATTGTTTGTTTGCACAACACCTTCCTTGAATTTTTTATTTTAATTTTTAATATGAACACTTTCCTTTCATCTTTGGTGATCCAGTAAATGCATATTGTGGATAGATACACTATATGGTCAAAAGTCAGTGGACACCTGACCATCACACCTATATGAGCTTGTTGGACATCCCATTCTAAAACCATGGGCATTAATATGGAGTTGGACCCCCCTTTGCGGCTATGACAGCTGCCACTCTTCTGGGAAGGCTTTCCACAAGATTTTGGGAATCTGTGCCCATTCAGCCAAAAGAGCATCTGTGAGTTCAGGCACTGATGTTGGACGAGAAGGCCTGGCTCGCAATCGGTGTTCTAATTCCTCCCAAAGGTGTTCAGTGGGGTTGAGGTCAGGGCTCTGTGCAGGGGCACATCTAGTGGGGCAGAAATGTCACGAACTGACTTGTGGCAAAGGTGGCATCCTATGACAGTGCCGCGTTTAAAGTCACTGAGCTCTTTACGAACCATTCTGAATTCTAAATGTTTGTCTGTGGAGATTGCAGGGCTATTATGCACCTGTTGGCAATGGATGTGGCTGAAACACCTGAACTCAATAATTAGTAGGGTGTACACTGACATTTGGCCATATAGTGTAGGTGTGATGGTCAGGTGTCCACTGACATTTGGCCATATAGTGTAGCATATTATTATTGTTTATTCATTGTAATCAGGAGTGACTTACAGGGCTGTCATTTGCATATCACAAGAGCGGCTAAAACAGGGCCATATGTGCAGAACTGTGAGGACTGTGACACATGAAGTGACAGCAAAGTGTTTTCAGTACACTTCCAATTAGGACCACACACTGAGAACCGCATGCAAGTCGCTTTGAATAAAAGAGTCTCCTAAATGCCATGCGTTGTGTTAAGCTTAGCAGCAGCAATTAGTAACAGAAGCATCAAATATGCTTTTTATCAAAGGGAAAGCCTTTATCTATGATAGTACATTAGTTTATGTTCATGGTGAGATTGGCAGTGATGGCAGGTTGTTAGAGCAGTTTGGGATAATGATATGACATTTGTTCTTATTAATTTGCTATTGTAGGCAAATAATCAAGTTGGTGTGATGTTCTTTCTGTAGGGGGTGAGGGTCTGGTTTGTGTGTCAGGTCTGTGTGCAGTACGCTGGCCCGTGAGTGAGGGACAGACCGACGGTCAGAGGTTTACGCTGACAGACAGATATCGATCTCTATCTGAAGGGAACTCTAACGCTCGTCAGCAGAAGTGTGGGGAAGGCCTTGCTGCTGAACGAGCGTCAGTTTGAGTCCCTCTTCAGGAGCGCTGTCCTGTCTGGACTGTATCAGAACCAGATTACACAGAGCTCTCTCCTCCTCTCTGTACCTCCTCTCCTACACCTCCTCTCTCCTTCTCTCCCCCTCTCTCTACCTCCTCCTCTCCCCCTCCCTATACCTCCTCCTCTCTCCCCCTCCCTACACCTTCTCCTCCTCCTCTCTTCCCCTCTCTACACCTCCTGTTGAATTTCACGTCTCATTTGCATGACTTAATGCCTGCAGCGTGCCCATGAAATATAAATAAATGCTCTGTAACAAATTGTCTCCATTTTGAAGAATGGCAACACGGAGTCAGTAACCTTCAAGTGCACAAAGCCAATCATCTCAAATGTATGAATCGTTCCATTTCTTTTTAAAAATATTTTTTTGTTTGTGCAGAATTCTATCTCCATGGTAACATTGGCACTAAATCAAAAGGGTATATCAAGGCTAAGAAGGTGGATATGGTCATGGAAAAGCAATTTCACACAATCCACGGTTCAGAGAAGAATGGGGTATGAAGAGGTTACCGACCGTCTGGATTAATGGATTCCACCGCAAACACAAACCCCATCCTGGCTGCTTTGAGCCTGCAGCCTGTCGCCTTCGAGAGAATCCAGGGGAACAGGACGAAGACGGTGGACAAGCTCGCGACCAGGGACACGACGAACCAACACACGCTGGGCTGAGAATTAGCACGGCCTAGTGGAGTGAGCGCCAAGGCAACAAGGCAAGATCACGCAGTCCTCCAAGCGATGCACTCATTTCTACATTCATGTTCAGGAAGGAATCGGAGGAAGCGCTACTTGTGGAACAGTCACAACCTTCATTTGAAGCCCAGGTCTAATGGAAGAGGCTGGAGAGCCGATCTACGATGGGGGGAAAAGTGCTCAATTTCTGAAACAGAAAAAACTATTAACCTTAAATCGAGACAACAGCCTGAAATTTGGTCAAAGGACAAATATTAACAAAAATATGTACAAGGTGTACTTGTTCTTTACTTTATATTTGTACAAATACACCTCCAAAAGCACATTCTTTTCACAATTCATTCATATTTTCAGACAAGGGGTCAGATAAGAATTGGGCCAGTTTCTCAGGTAACTGGTCAATTAAACCCAGTTCAGCTGGAACAAAACACACACACAATACTGCAGGAAACACACACACACAATACTGCAGCAAACACACACACACAATACTGCAGCAAACACACACACACACACACACAATACTGCAGGAAACACACACACAATACTGCAGGAAACACACACACACAATACTGCAGGAAACACACACACACAATACTGCAGCAAACACACACACACAATACTGCAGGAAACACACACACAATACTGCAGGAAACACACACACACAATACTGCAGCAAACACACACACAATACTGCAGCAAACACACACACAATACTGCAGCAAACACACACACAATACTGCAGGAAACACACACACACAATACTGCAGCAAACACACACACAATACTGCAGGAAACACACACACACAATACTGCAGCAAACACACACACAATACTGCAGGAAACACACACACAATACTGCAGCAAACACACACACACAATACTGCAGGAAACACACACACACAATACTGCAGGAAACACACACACACAATACTGCAGGAAACACACACACACAATACTGCAGGAAACACACACACACAATACTGCAGGAAACACACACACACAATACTGCAGGAAACACACACACACAATACTGCAGGAAACACACACACACAATACTGCAGGAAACACACACACACAATACTGCAGCAAACACACACACACAATACTGCAGGAAACACACACACAATACTGCAGGAAACACACACACAATACTGCAGGAAACACACACACAATACTGCAGGAAACACACACACACAATACTGCAGCAAACACACACACACATGATCCTGCAGGAAACACACACACATGATCCTGCAGGAAACACACACACACACAATACTGCAGGAAACACACACACATGATCCTGCAGGAAACACACACACATGATCCTGCAGGAAACACACACACACACAATACTGCAGGAAACACACACACAATACTGCAGCAAACACACACACAATACTGCAGGAAACACACACACAATACTGCAGCAAACACACACACACATGATCCTGCAGGAGCTCCCAGGCCCAAGCTGAGGAAGACCTGCTTCCATTGCTTCTACCTTCGAAGGGCAAAACGTTTCAATCACAGGATCATTTGATTGACAGTACCCTACAGAAGGTGACATGGTAATCGTCATGTTCTTTGATACTATAATTCATGCAGGTCATCTCTGCATTGTCCCTTGTTCTCTCACTCACACACGCTCACACATAGCCTTAGACTATAGACTCCTTCTCCCACTCTTTTCCTGACAATTTAGTGGAGTAATTTTCTCTCACAGAAAGAATGCAGGTATTCAATAATTCAACAGCTGCTTCAAAATAGTTACCACATCCATGTTTGGGATGCTTTCAAAGATGACTGGAGTCCATTTCAGCAATTAACATCTGATTTAGACTCAAATACTTCATTCATTGAAAAGGACAAAAAATAGCATAAACAATTATTTATATTTGCCAGACCAAAGATGACAACGGCTAGATCGAGATGATAAATGATCACATGGCCCCATCTGTATTAGGACACTGTATGCGCAGTTCTGTCGTAGTTTGAGTTCATTTTTCCCCACATAAGAGCAAAGCCAGCGCCAGTACAGCTGAAGGACAGTTTGCAGGACTGTGTCTGTGCCGAAGTGTAAGGGGCCGGCGTTCATGTTTTTAATAGCGTTGCACTAGGTCTGTATTCATTTGCAGCCAGAGTTCTTCTGTTCCGCACAGAAAACAGGCCATTCTGCAGTATAAACAGTTCTGATAAATCCCCAGCATCAGAGCAGAGCATGTTTTAAATTACACGCCACTGCATTAACTTGCCATTATACAGTATGCCAGACATTAATGTATAAAAATATCATAAAATCATAAAAATATAATATGCTGTACTGAATGAAATGTGCCTTTTGCTACACACATCAGTATTCTGTAGATATATGTATTCATCTCAGTGTTGGAGTTCAGCTCTGAACAAACAGTTCATTATAAATTGTTTGTGCTCCTTTAGTACTGTGGGGCCTGTGGTGTCACTGGTTTGAAGAGCATCACCTCTACTCTGACACTGGAGATATAAGGATGGTCATAACTCCACCATATTTAGTGAGAACACTGCACACATCCAATCACATGACAGCACACATCCAATCACACAGATAATCAGGCATACAGCAGGCTGTAACATAGACATCAACAATTACAGAATAATAAAAACAACAGCTGCAATGTAATTGAATTTGAGTCTGTGTTTGAGACATAAATGTAATGAATTTTGAGTCTGTGTTTGAGACGTTCAGTAAATGTGATTCCATTTGAGAAGCATTATGGAATGCTGATTAGAGCTGCGGTCTCAATCCTGGGGTTCGTGGTTTTTATTTCAGAAGGGGTCTCGACCCTGACGATATCTCCATAAATAACGCATACATTTTTACATTTACATTTTAAGCATTTAGCATACATCTCCAGTCACTTAGAATGGTTGAACGAGAGAGTTGCCTGGATAAGCATGTATGAGGAAGATGCATGCTGTACAATGTATGAGGAAAAAAATACATTTAATTTAATTTAAAAAGAACAAGACAGATCACCGTTAGAGGATGAGAAGCATGTGAACAGGGCAAAAATGCTTAGGTGCCAGAGAGACCGAGTGATTGAGACTGGATGTTCACAGCATCGAGATGCAGGAGTGAGAACATTAATTTAAGTGCATGCAGAATGTATGCATATTGTGCCAGCTGGGCGGTCTGCTTAATAAAGGAAGTGGGGGCTGTGGTTTTATACCCTGATGCAAATCAGATGAAAGCAGCTTTTTTATCCAATAAATATTTCTGTTGACACGTTTGCTGGTCTGAGCATAAAATCATTGTGTGAAAACAACAAAGTGTGTTGGGAATAAACTGTATTGTAGATGCACATTCTTCAGAGAAGAAAAAAAAAATATATATAAAAAAGGATGGTTTACAGATTCTACAGGCATTTGCAGATAACTGAAATGTAAGCCAAAATACGGCACATTCAACACATCGTATCGAGAAGCACATTAGTGTTCGGCCAGGCAGGCAGGCCGGCCATGTAAAGAAAGAAAAAATAATGTTCTTCATGATTGAATGTGTAGTAACTATGTTTATTAATGGTTAAATAATTAAATCAGTCCAAAACACAATAAATTAAATCAATTAATAAATGCATCTACCCATCTGCCTAAAGCCTAGCTACCTACCCACCTATCTATGCATGCCAATAGCTGCTTAGTCAGTTAGCGAACTAATACACTACCCATCCTTGCATATGAATCAATCTACTACATACCTGTCCATTTAGCTGTAGCTAGCTACAATGTGCATTTCAGTTGTATGCTGTATATTTTACATGTCTAAATACTTACTCTGTACACCACATCCATATTAACACATATTAGCTCTAGTAGCTAGCAGGACTGACTCACTCATTGAATCTCACGCTTGGCAGAGTGTCCCCTCAGCCCACTAAGGATGCCGTTTGATGGTTCATCTCAGCCGATCAATCTCAATCAATCTCATTGATTTGATGAGCGCATTGTTGCCTTTTGCATGATCGTCTGACCTGTTTAATTGAGAATCACGTTCCATTGTTTACTGCCCTTGTCTGGGCATCGCTATGGAGACTGACAGAACCTCAGGAGACGACCAGATTCCTCCTCAAACATTCAATTTGGGGACCTGCATATCATCACACGGTCACTGTAGCTTTACACAAAACACGGAGGGAATCACATGGAGGCGAGACAAACATACTAATCTAAATAAACCTGCTAAGGTACAATACTGTAAGAGTCTATTTCCCTGTAAACTATGAATTTGAGTCAAAACCGGTCCCTAAAATGTTAACCGTACCCCTTCACCTGAATATGATTCACAAACAGCACATCAGGCACAACACAGATCTTTATGAAGATCAATTAGCATACATTGCACATCATTGTCAGCAAAATGAAAAGTCAAATTGCCTCGTTAAAGTCTTTAATGCAGGGGTCCTCAAGCCTAGTCCTGGAGGGCTGCAGTGTGGCTAGATTTTATTCATCTTAAAATCAGCAACCAATTTAGACCCAAGAAACCAGGTGAGTTGAGTTAACTATGTAATCAACCCCTTTAAATGATCAATTAAAGAGAATGGAAATCAGCACATCCTGAGCCCTCCAGGACCCGGATGAGAAGCCCTGCTTTAATGAGATCCTTTTCTTACCTCCGTATAACATGAATGGAACTCCTGTTTGAAACGGAGAGCAGGGTGATAGGACCCATGTGCAGAGATGAGGCAGAGGGCAGGAATCCAAAATAAACGGATTGTTTAATTAAACACGAGAACTAAATCAAACACTGAATGAAAATCAAACACGCGACGCAGGGTCTAAACTCACAACGGTTAGGCAACACCACAAAGGCAAGGAAATAACATTCAAAACTGAACCCAGACTAAAGAAACCAGGCAGCTTATATAAGGGATGAAACAAGACACAGGTGGAACAACTCAAGACAATCAAACAATCAAACAATCAAGGGGGCGAAACAAGACACAGGTGGAAACACTCGGGATACTCAAGACATTAAAGCAATCAAACAGTCCATTTTTTGGATAAGCCAATGCTGGTCCACTTGTAGATTAGACCACAGTAACATGTCTCATATGGGAACACAAGAACAGTCTTCAGCTGTCACTCATGGGCTCATCAAGAAATGTAGCTAAAATGTCAGATCACATAAATGATTGGGGCTAATTAAATAATTAAGAGCAGAAGTTGGCATGAAATCCAGAAACGGATACGGCCCTCCTTGCCCACCCCTGATTTAAGTAAATATGAGTAAACCAGAATATAGCCGAATCCACGATTGTGAATAATGTGTGTTTGATTGCTTTTCTAAGTTTGTCTAAATTAAAATTTGTGACAATATTCAGCAGAAAATGTGTGGACTAACACAAGCTAGCATTTCAATACCAAGAAGCAACACCAAAAAATTGAACTGTTGCAGGTGTGACGGTATTGGTTCTGCCCGCAGCGAGTTTCGAACCGAGGGATCTCTGACGCGACAAGAGAGCGATTAAGCTCGCCGAGCTAAAGACTCAAGTCCCTAACTCCGGGAACTAATCGCACTCTTATCCACGTCACTCTGCAGCGGGTGCTCATGTACCAGAGCTCACCCGTTACACAGGGTCAATATTTTTCCTACTCTGGTAATAGTTATTCTGTACATGACTGATTCTGGACTGCACATTCGCCCTCACAGCTGTTTGTGAAACTGTAAGTTGGAGAGACTACAGGGAACCATTTCTGTGAATACAAATATATTTTCCTCTTCCCCCTGTTGTTTTGCACTGTACTCTTACTTCTCCGTGTTGACTGCGTATCCTGCCTCTCTGGGCCAGCACAGCACACAGCTTTAGCATGAAACACCACTCCTGGGTAATTTTTTAAAACAACGCTCCCCATAACTGTGGCACATTTGTCTATCCTTAAAAATGTGAAGTAAACAAGCACAACATCAGTGTATGGATCTGGACCCACATTCATACCTACTCAACTCAGAGTAGGAGTGCTGATCTAGGATCAGTTTTCCCCTGTCCATATCCTAACCTGCTCCATTATGAGCTAAAATGCAAAACTGATCCACTATCAGTCCTACTCTGAGATTCTTTATGAGAACTTTATTGAAGGGATTAATGCTCATGGTTTAAAACAAGCCCTGAGCACTGACAGAGTGCCTGTAGCTTATATTGAAATAGTTTATTATATTGTTGATATTTAATCTTGTGGACAAGTAAGTTGAAGCCCTGCTTTGTTCTTGCATCCTGGTAAGCACCTACATTTTACATTTACATTTTACACCAAAATTGAGACACACAGAACCAAAATTACCTCGAGGCAACACAGAAAAATATGCTTCTTTCAACAATTTATGTGAGAGCTGTAAGTCAGCAGCGTGTGAATATGAGTATTAGACATGGAGGAACCATGAGAAACTGTGGATATGAGTATTAGACATGGGGAACCATGAGAAACTGTGGATATGAGTATTAGACATGGGGGAACCATGAGAAACTGTGGATATGAGTATTAGACATGGAGGAACCATGAGAAACTGTGGATATGAGTATTAGACATGGGGGAACCATGAGAAACTGTGGATATGAGTATTAGACATGGGGGAACCATGAGAAACTGGCCACAGCTGAGCAGCCAGGCCTCCAGGTCATCCATCTGCCTCACCTCCTCTGGGGCTGGTGCTGGAGCCAAAACGCATTACAAATCAATGCAAATTTGTACTGTATGAAGAAATAATGTCTGGTCTGGGTCACAGTCCACCCAGGGAGAGGGGTGATGAAGTGGAGCTGCGGCCCTTCACCACGCGTTCGTTTGTGTGTCGAGTTCACACGGTATCCTGAAAGATGCAGTGAGCTGTGGTTCTGTGTGTCTCAGTAGGTAGAGCGTGGTTCTGTGTGGCTCAGTAGGTAGAGCATGGTTCTGTGTGGCTCAGTAGGTAGAGCGTGGTTCTGTGGCTCAGTAGGTAGAGTGTGGTTCTGTGTGGCTCAGTAGGTAGAGTGTGGTTCTGTGTGGCTCAGTAGGTAGAGTGTGGTTCTGTGTGGCTCAGTAGGTAGAGTGTGGTTCTGTGTGTCTCAGTAGGTAGAGCGTGGTCCTGTGTGGCTCAGTAGGTAGAGCGTGGTTCTGTGTGTCTCAGTAGGTAGAGTGTGGTTCTGTATGGTTCAGTAGGTAGAGCGTGGTTCTGTGTGGCTCAGTAGGTAGAGTGTGGTTCTGTGTGGTTCAGTAGGTAGAGCGTGGTTCTGTGTGGCTCAGTAGGTAGAGTGTGGTTCTGTGTGTCTCAGTAGGTAGAGCGTGGTTCTGTGTGGCTCAGTAGGTAGAGCGTGGTTCTGTGTGGCTCAGTAGGTAGAGCATGGTTCTGTGTGGCTCAGTAGGTAGAGCGTGGTTCTGTGTGGCTCAGTAGGTAGAGTGTGGTTCTGTGTGGCTCAGTAGGTAGAGTGTGGTTCTGTGTGGCTCAGTAGGTAGAGTGTGGTTCTGTGTGGCTCAGTAGGTAGAGTGTGGTTCTGTGTGTCTCAGTAGGTAGAGCGTGGTCCTGTGTGGCTCAGTAGGTAGAGCGTGGTTCTGTGTGTCTCAGTAGGTAGAGTGTGGTTCTGTGTGGTTCAGTAGGTAGAGCGTGGTTCTGTGTGGCTCAGTAGGTAGAGTGTGGTTCTGTGTGGTTCAGTAGGTAGAGCGTGGTTCTGTGTGGCTCAGTAGGTAGAGTGTGGTTCTGTGTGGCTCAGTAGGTAGAGCGTGGTTCTGTGTGTGGCTCAGTAGGTAGAGCGTGGTTCTGTGTGTCTCAGTAGGTAGAGCATGGTTCTGTGTGGCTCAGTAGGTAGAGCGTGGTTCTGTGTGGCTCAGTAGGTAGAGAGTGGTTCTGTGTGGCTCAGTAGGTAGAGTGTGGTTCTGTGTGGCTCAGTAGGTAGAGCATGGTTCTGTGTGGCTCAGTAGGTAGAGTGTGGTTCTGTGTGTCTCAGTAGGTAGAGCGTGGTTCTGTGTGGCTCAGTAGGTAGAGCGTGGTTCTGTGTGTCTCAGTAGGTAGAGTGTGGTTCTGTATGGTTCAGTAGGTAGAGCGTGGTTCTGTGTGGCTCAGTAGGTAGAGTGTGGTTCTGTGTGGTTCAATAGGTAGAGCGTGGTTCTGTGTGGCTCAGTAGGTAGAGTGTGGTTCTGTGTGGCTCAGTAGGTAGAGTGTGGTTCTGTGTGGCTCAGTAGGTAGAGCGTGGTTCTGTGTGTCTCAGTAGGTAGAGTGTGGTTCTGTGTGGCTCAGTAGGTAGAGCGTGGTTCTGTGTGGCTCAGTAGGTAGAGCATGGTTCTGTGTGGCTCAGTAGGTAGAGCATGGTTCTGTGTGTCTCAGTAGGTAGAGCGTGGTTCTGTGTGGCTCAGTAGGTAAGGTGTGGTTCTGTGTGTCTCAGTAGGTAGAGCGTGGTTCTGTGTGGCTCAGTAGGTAGAGCGTGGTTCTGTGTGTCTCAGTAGGTAGAGCGTGGTTCTGTGTGTCTCAGTAGGTAGAGCATGGCGTTGACAACGCTTAGGTTGTGGATTAAATTCCCACTGGGACCACATATACTGAAAAATGTATGCATTCACTACTGTAAGTCGCTTTGGATAAAAAGCATCTGCTAAATGACATATATAAATGACGTATACATAATCAAGCTGCAGAACATAGTAAAGAACTGTGTGTTAGAGAACAAATGGAAGCCTGGATATTTCACTACTGTAAGCCTGTGTGCTGTAGGGGAACAGCCAAGCTGAGCAATGTCCATAATTATGTGGGCAGTGAGGGTGAACAGCATCATACTAGGAGCTCAGCCACAATTTCTGGATTCTGGACTCGCGTCTGTAACCAAGGAAACGCCTAAGAAATGCTGACCCAGCTTGGAATATTATTTGGTCATATTACAGTTGCAAAGTTTTGAAGTCAATATCAACCTCAATTAAATACACATTGCTATGGCTTCTGCATATAATGTATGTGTATTTCATCTTATTTAATTTGTTTATTTTCTTTTTTCAAATCAAATCTGGTTCAAGAATACATTTTAATGCTAAATATTTATCTTATTATAAATATTTTTTTGATGACATGGACACGTGCAACACTGGCTTCCAAAAGTTAATGAAGCTGATTTATGGCGGTTATGAAAATACTTTATTATAAACATTACCCCAACACTTTACAGAGGGTGGAAGAGTACCGTAAGGAGTAGAACACAAATCAACACAAATCAACACAAATCTTTCGGTTTGTGTGGATTGTACTGATTTGGTTTGTGTGGATTGTACCGATTTGATTTGTGTGAATTGCAGTGATTTGGTTTGTGATGCAAACAAGGTGCTTCCTTTGTCTGCACGAGCGAGAGGGAACTTACATAGGATCAAACTTTTAGCAATAATGATAATAACTTCTGCCGTGGCAAGAGCACACTAATTAAAATCAAAATGAAAACAAACAAACAAGCTAAACAGAAATCCACTTTAGAGAACCATTTGGAGCTCTCCTCCTGAATATAACTGTATTTTATAGACATGTTCTCCAGTACATCTCCAAACCCTGTGGGCAGAATTATCTCTGTGATAAGGAGTTTATGGGGCCAGAGTGACCACCTTCTCTCCTGATAACCTCTGTGAACACAACTGACCATAAAATGTACTTATTAAAACATTTATTTGTATAGATAATGGTGTTTCACCTGATGCTTATCACAAGATTTCCTTGTAGGTTCCACATTTTATTTTAGGCTGTCAATATTTTAAGCAATTTAGCACATTCAGCTTACGTAAATTGCATAATGTTGTTGTCACAAACATTGTAAGTTGTAAGTCACACTGAAGTACCAGTGGAATTGGAGAAGCGAAAGATGCAGTCTGAACGGTGAAACTGCAGGTGTGTAAAATAATGCTGCCTTGAATTGTGCCTTTGACAGCATTTCTCTCCAACCGTACAAGAGCTAACACAAGGTCAGGAGGAATCGCTCGCAACCCAGGTGATCAAGGTAACGTGATCGTTCTTAACACGCAGGTAGCTTCGGTGGGCAACAGAGGGACAGAGGGGCAGATCAGTGGGGCAGACTATGAGCCCATAGGACAGGCTAGCGAGTCTCCGTGTCAGAAGTCTCACGTCTCTAACGTCATTAGCCTGGAGAAAAACTGCTTCTGGAACCTGACTCCTCTGAACCAGCACATCCCTGAATCTGTTCTCAGTCTGTTTCACATTAATATACTATATATAATATTTATATTTATACTTTTACACCATGTCATGGAAACCAAGGAAATCTTCACTTTTTCTGTCAATCATGGTGCTTTGGTAACACTTCAGAATATAGTGGAGTAAATAAAGTACAAAGGTATTATGTATAATTAAAAACAAAAATTTTGGTTTGTTAAAATGAATATACAGTATTTCTGCCTGGAAGTGTTCTGGGGTGAGCCACATGTTTTGATTCTTATGTCCAAACCTACATGAGCACCTGCTCAAGCTTGAAGACACACATACATTTACATTTTAGGCATTAAGCAGATTTTCTTTTCCAGAGCGACTTACACAATTTACATCTTAATGACACGCACTAATGTTAACGATCATTCAACAATGTATATTCATGATACATAAAGAAGTTATTAATAATGTATTAGGCTTATATAACTGCACCCTATTATTAAGAGTTAAAGGTGCCCTAATAGGGATGAAGTAGATAATATTTATTATTATTATTATTATTGATAATAACACGTAATAATAATAATAATTGTCAGGAACATGTCATGCCTTCATTGCTCTGTGACTGGTAGAGCAGTCTCTTTGTTGTAAGATGTGAGTTAACAGGACGTGTGTATATATTTGTGCTGTAAGGACGTGTGTATATATTTGTGCTGTAAGCGGAAAGCAATGAGGAGTCTGTGCCTTGATTACAGACGGTTTATTTGGCGAAGGTGAAACTGTCCCTCGGTACACAGCCAGACGGAATGGGACCCAAGCACAACGTGTCAGAACTGAGACACAAAGGCTCAGAGGTACAGCTCCTCCGCACACTGGAGGAAGGTACAAACATCGTCACCCAGGAAACGGTTTGTTTGGCCCTCACTGTCAGGTGTGTGGTCGTCTGCATGAGCAGAACGGCCCTTTTACACTGTCCTCCAAAAGATCCTCTGAGTCGAGAGAAAGCAGCACTCATTTATTTAAAAGCTGAACGTTACAAATACCATCCTGTATTTCAAACTTGATCAATATCACTTAAAAACAAAGACATTCTAATGTACGGCGCAGGGGTCCATGGCTTTGGCTGTTTTCACTGCTCCTCCTCCTTTGTTTCTGTATTAAAAGACATACAGAGGATATAGAAAGTATTCACCCCCTTTGGCATTTTTCACATTTTATTTTCTTACTTCATGGAATCAAAATTGTTTTAATTGGGATTTCTTGCCACTGATCCAACACAAAATACCCGATTAATGTAAAATTAAAAAAACAACTCTAAAGCTTTTTCTTAATTAATTACAAAGACAAACAGACTTATTGATTCCATAAGTATTCACCCCCTTGACTTAATACTTGAAAGCACCTTTAGCTGCAATTACAGCTGTGAGTCTATTTGGTCTCTACAGACACATCTGGACACTGCCATTTTCACACATTCTTCTTTACAAAATTTAGCAATTTTCAAAACCTTCCACAGATTCTGAATGGGATTGAAAACCTTCCTTACACAAGCCCTGTTTCTCTGACAAATCAGAACTGGGGCTAAGACATTCCAAATGTTTAAGACTCCTTCTTATTCTGCACAGAACTGACCCTGGCGCTCTGTACTGTAACTTTGCCTCATCCACCTACAGATGTAGTTTCCAGAAGATTTTGTCTCAAGCGACTGCTGATGTCACATGAGTGGAAATATTTACAAATGTCTGATCTGTTTGGACTCCTTGGGCCGAAGGGATAGAGTTCTGCTGCTTCACTGCAAAGCTGAGAAAGTTGTCTCCTGTTCTGAGGCCTTGTGAGCTAACTTGCTCAAACACACACACGCTGTGTTTATGTTTACTTCCTGCAGGAAAAGCACATGGCCATCAGTGCCACTCAGAGTTTACTGGGTGGAAATGGAAAGAAAGTCTTCCCCCTGATATTAAAGGCTTGAGCCAGCTAAAAATGTGGGAGCTCAGCTGTTGTTAACAGTTTATTATTAGGAGTACCATTGCTATAAATACATCCACCGTTTTACCAAAGATCACACAATCTGAAACTTTGAAAGTAAAAAAATATTTTGTATTTCTTCACTATATGAAACAACTTTGATTTTGATTTTATTTATTGTATATATATATATATATATATATATGTATGTATATATATATTCCCTTTTCATAAATAATACAGCTGATAATAATAAAGTTGACTTCAGTTATGTTGACTGTAAAAAAATAACTATGCAGACAGATGGTTTTGTGTATGGTGTGGCTCTACTGGCGTTAAAGAGGTGACAGCCTGCTCTCCTGCAGCGGATTGGCTGTGAGTGTGTTGTCTGTCTGTCTGTGTGTCCGTGAGTCATAGTTGTGTGGAGAGGGTCACTGTGAAGGCCCAGAGGGGGGTCAGCAGCCCCAGGGTCCAGAGAGAGGGGCGGGGAGAGGGCCGTGGCTGAGTCCGAGGTGCACGAGCACACCTCATAGTTGTTCTCTGCGTGGCTGGCGTGCTGCGGCCTGCGGGGGCGCGGCTCTGTGCCGTTAACCTCCGGGACCGGCGAATCAGACTGCAGCTCCGCACACAGCAGCCAGTCCTGACCAATGGGACGAGGGTACCCTGACTCCGCCTCCATGTCACTGCCAACCACGCGCCAGTACTCCTTCCCCTTGAAGAAATAGGAGGCACCTGGAAGAGAAAGAGAGAGAGAGAGAGAGAGAGAGAGAGAGGGAGGGAGAGAGAGAGAGAGAGAGAGAGAGAGAGAGGGAGAGGAGAGAGAGAGAGAGAGAGAGAGAGAGAGAGAGAGAGAGAGAGAATGAGCCACAGAGAAGAGACATGGATGTGGAGGGAGAGGGAGAAGAGGGAGAGGAAGAGAGTGTTTAGGGAGGGAGAGGAAGAGAGAGGGGGGAGAGAGAGAATGAGCCACACAGAAGAGACTGGATGTGGACATACTGCTAAAGCAGTGTTTCAGTCCCGTGTTGGGTGTGCTGGGTGTGGCCAGTGTGGTTAATTTGAGTTTAACAGCATCTTCCCCCAGGCAGAGCAGCGAAAGCTTCTTCAATCATATTTGACCATATTTACCATATTAACAAATAGCTTTTATTAGCTACAAAGTGCTTCTCACATTTTTCCACCACTTTCTCACTTTTAGTGTAGATAATAATAATAATATAAATAATAATAATAATAATATAATATAATATAATATAATAATAATAATAATAATAATATAATACAATACAATACAATATAATATCATATCATATCATAATAATAATAATAATATAATATAATATAATATAATATAATATCATATCATATCATAATAATAATAATAATAATAATAATAATAATAATAATAATATTATAATATAATGTAATATAATATAATGTAATATCATATCATATCATATCATATCATATCATATAATAATAATAATAATAATAATAATAATAATATAATATAATATAATATAATATAATATAATATAATATAATACAATATAATATCATATCATATCATATCATATCATATCATAATAATAATAATAATAATAATATAATATAATATAATATAATATAATGTAATGTAATGTAATGTAATATAATATAATATAATATAATATAATATAATATAATATAATGTAATATAATATCATAATAATGTTACAGGTCCCTCACCGTCAGACCACCTCATGGCATCGTCCAGCCCTGGTGGGACTCCCTTCCACAAGGTGGCGCCCTTGGGGTAGCCCAGGTCCATGCGCCGCAGGTGGTCGTCATAGCGCCAGTAGCGGCTGTCCTTGAAGAAGTAGGTCTTCTCATTGTGCAGCCAGACGAAGGCGGCGTCCACGCTCTCCAGGGGCAGGCCGAAGTCACTGATTGGTCGGGGGTAGCCCTCCTCCACGTTGTTGTCCTTGAACATCCAGTAATCAGGTCCTGAAGGCCAGGCCATCAACAAACACACAATCAATACAGATAGGGATCTACCTCAAAACACAAACAACCCGGGCAAACTTCTACGAATTTAAAATGTGAAGCCCAACTGCGTACTCTGACAGCTCCTTGTCATAAAAACATTGTCAGTAATGTGGGAAAAGTTCAGTAATTGAATAGGAAGTTATAAGTTAAGTATTACATTTTAAAGAGTCAGTTGTTC
>JAINUG010000073.1:4535000-4537500 GCA_029706075.1 Aldrovandia affinis | reverse complement strand
CACATCAGCACCATTTTATTTAGAGCCATTCACAGGGGATGTGGAAATGTCTCAAGCTATTAGATGTATTTATGGAAAATAAAGTAGATCACTGGTGCCTGGTATCAAAGATCAAACCTTTCATAAACTATCAATGTGAAGTTCTGATCAGATCAATTACCATAATATCTCTTTAAAGGAATTTTGCTAATAATCTGGACATATATCTCAGTCAGTTCTTGTGTAAACTTGCGAGGGAGATCACTATTTCTAGTACAACCTTGCCAAAAATAAAGACAAGACACCAAGATGCTAACCTGCATCTTACAGTTTGAGTGGTCGTGCGATGTTAGAAGAGAGATGTTAGTAACTGTGATGGTCTATTTTAGAAGAGAGATGTTAGTAACTGTGATGGTCTATTTTAGAAGAGAGATGTTAGTAACTGTGATGGTCTATGTTAGAAGAGAGATGTTAGTAACTGTGATGGTCTATTTTAGAAGAGAGATGTTAGTAACTGTGATGGTCTATGTTAGAAGAGAGATGTTAGTAACTGTGATGGTCTATTTTAGAAGAGAGATGTTAGTAACTGTGATGGTCTATTTTAGAAGAGAGATGTTAGTAACTGTGATGGTCTATTTTAGAAGAGAGATGTTAGTAACTGTGATGGTCTTGTCCCAGTCTCACCTGGCGCTCTGAAGGTCCAGGCCTCGTCGTCGTCGAAGTGGGCGTCCCCCGCGGTGAAGCGGTCGCTGGGGAAGAAGGCGTGGGCCACCGTGCCCCCAGGCCCATCGAACGGGTACCCATCGTTGTGGTCGGCCTTGGTGAAGTCGATCTGGATGTCGGCCTTGCTGCCCGCCACCTCGTGGAAGTTGAGCGGTGAAACATCGCTCCACACCTTCAGGGCGTAGTACATGAGCGCCCGCACCGTGTCCCGGCCCAGCAGCTGAGACTGTTTGGGGAACGTCCGTATCCTGAGGGGGCGATCCCAAAACAACACAGAGGAGGAATAATAATAATGATTACAAACACAAAAATGAAAAGAAAAATGTTTTCCATCTTAGAGGCATGATGACGGAACCTTGATCTTGCTTTGAAGTTTCATTTTAAGTACATGAAGGCAATAAACAGATGAACAGCCCTGGAGGAAATGGAACTTACTGCCTCCCACACACACAACATTTCATCCTTTTAAACATCATTTAGAGCGTCTCTCTATCGTCCTTCAGTTATCATTACATGTGTAAATCTAATTGAATAATAAGATTCGGCTTTTTGTTTTAAAGTCAATAATTATTTTTAAATGAACTCCAGGGAATGTGTATACTTGGATGTACCGAGCAGATTTACACACACAAAGGGTGCCTTTGGCTGTGTTTGGCCATTCAGACAAACTCTTTCAAATCCAAAGCCCCAGGACACAGGAGGACTTCAGCAGCCCACACAGTTTAAAGGGTTACACCCGTCCTCTGCTCAGAATAAGGGTTTATCTGCGTTAATGTAACAGAAGGTAAGGTGATCTTATTTTATAGTTACTGCAGTAAGTGGTCCCACCTCCACGTGAACACTGGGGTGCCCTCGTCTAAGATCAGGGAACAGATGACAGAGAGAGGGGGGGAGTAACACTAAGATCAGGGAACAGATGACAGAGAGAGGGGGAGTAACAAAGATCAGGAACTCAGCCATGGGAACAGATGTCTGACAGAGTGATCAGGACTCAACCATGTGTCTCGATGATGCCTTCTGAACCTGACTGCCACATGGCTTCCTCCTGGAGAGAGCACTTGGCCGAAAGTCAATCAGGACAGATCTCTGCCAAAGTGTTGGCCTGCTGCCTTCCACTTCTCTGTGCCCCCAATCAGAAGTAATGTCATTGCTGTGTTTAAACAAGCATGGCCCAATCAGAAGTGATGTTGTTACCGTGTTTAAATGAGCATGGCCCAATCAGAAGTGATGTTGTTACTGTGTTTAAATGAGCATGGCCCAATCAGAAGTGATGTTGTTACTGTGTTTAAATGAGCATGGCCCAATCAGAAGTGATGTTGTTACCGTGTTTAAATGAGCATGGCCCAATCAGAAGTGATGTTGTTACTGTGTTTAAATGAGCATGGCCCAATCAGAAGTGATGTTGTTACAGTGTTTAAATGAGCATGGTCCAATCAGAAGTGATGTTGTTACCGTGTTTAAATGAGCATGGCCCAATCAGAAGTGATGTTGTTACAGTGTTTAAATGAGCATGGCCCAATCAGAAGTGATGTTGTTACTGTGTTTAAATGAGCATGGCCCAATCAGAAGTGATGTTGTTACTGTGTTTAAATGAGCATGGCCCAATCAGAAGTGATGTTGTTACTGTGTTTAAATTAACATGGCCCAATCAGAAGTGATGTTGTTACTGTGTTTAAATGAGCATGGCCCAATCAGAAGTGATGTTGTTACTGTGTTTAAATGAGCATGGCCCAATCAGAAGTGATGTTGTTACTGTGTTTAAATGAGCATGGCCCAATCAGAAGTGATGTTGTTACTG
>JAINUG010000073.1:4525000-4530000 GCA_029706075.1 Aldrovandia affinis | reverse complement strand
CGTGATTGGAGGAGCCCTGGTTTAGGGCAGTTATGTGCTGCCCACCCATTATTGCCTGAAAACGCAACACAGTCCAGGAGGGCCGGATTGGCCCGTCTGGTGAATGATATATACAGTGGGGAAAATAAGTATTTCACCCCCTGCTGATTTTGTGAGTTTGCCCCCTTACAAAGAAAGGAACGGAACGGTCGGTCTATACATTTCATGGTAGGTTCATCTTAACAGTGAGAGACAGAATATATTAAAAATCCCAGAAAATCACATTATATGAATTTTAAACATTTATTTGTGTTTTATTGAGGAAAATAAGTATTTCACCCCCTTTATATATTTATACATTATACATTTATATATACTGTATATATGTGTTTATATATATATAATACTGTATATATGTGTTTATATTGATATATACTGTATATATGTGTATATATATATACGTGTGTGTTTATATTTATGGCGGGTAATCTGCTGCAGAGGATTAGGAGTGCTGCATGCTGCTCAGGGTGATATGAGATCTTCCTTCATTAATGGAAACTCGTCCCATTTGATGCCAATAATCCACAGATGGGGCAAATCCCCCAAAACAGCTGTAGAATCTTAGCACTGAGTTTTCTGAACAGCGACCACATAGAGCAACCACACACACACACACACACACACACACACACACACACACACACACACACACACACACACACACACACACACACACACACACACACACACACACACACACACACACACACACACACACACACACACACACACACACACACACACACACACACACACACACACACACACACACACACAGGCCCTGAACCCTCATCCATCACCCCCACACGTCCAGCAGCGTCCTCTCTCTCCTCCCCGCTGGAGTTTCACTTTTCTGTTTTTACATTTCCCCTCGAGTGTCAGGACAAATAAAGAGCCTGCTGCTCACATCCTGCTCCTGCATCCCTCTCTCTCTCTCTCTCTCTCTCTCTCTCCTGCATCCCTCTCTCTCTCTCTCCTCTCTCTCTCTCTGCATCCCTCCTCTCTCTCTCTCTCTCTCCACCCCTCTCTCTCTCTCTCTCTCTCTCCTGCATCCCTCTCTCTCTCATCCCTCTCTCTCTCCTGCATCCCTCTCTCTCTCTCTCTCCTGCATCCCTCTCTCTCTCCTGCATCCCTCTCTCTCTCCTGCATCCCTCTCTCTCTCTCTCCTGCATCCCTCTCTCTCTCCTGCATCCCTCTCTCTCTCTCTCTCCTGCATCCCTCTCTCTCTCCATCCCTCTCTCTCTCTCTCCTGCATCCCTCTCTCTCCTGCATCCCTCTCTCTCTCCTGCATCTCTCTCTCTCTCCTCTCCTGCATCCCTCTCTCTCTCCTGCATCTCTCTCTCTCCTCCTGCATCCCTCTCTCTCTCTCCTGCATCCCTCCCTCTCTTCTGCATCCCTCTCTCTCTCTCTCTCTCTCTCTCCTGCATCCCTCTCTCTCTCTCTCTCTCTCTCCTGCATCCCTCTCTCTCTCTCCTGCATCCCTCTCTCTCTCTCCTGCATCCCTCTCTCTCTCCTGCATCCCTCTCTCTCTCCTGCATCCCTCTCTCTCTCTCCTGCATCCCTCTCTCTCTCCTCCATCCCTCTCTTTATCCATCATCCCTCTCTTCCTAATGCCATCCAGACAGACAGACAGACAGGCCTCAGACAGACAGGACAGGCCTCAGACAGACAGGTCAGACAGACAGACAGGCCTCAGACAGACAGACAGACAGGCCTCAGACAGACAGACAGGCCTCAGACAGACAGAAATATGTCACCTTGGATCTGGGAGCGTGTCAATCACTCAGCCACACTTTATAAACCCCCCCTCATCACCAAAACTGTGTGGAGGAGCTGTCTGATAACACACACACACACACACACACACACACACACACTCACACACACACACACACACACACACACACACACACACACACACACACACACACACACACACACACACTCACACATACACACACACACACACACACACACACACACACACACACACACACACACACACTCACACACACACACACACACACACACACACACACACACACACACACACACACACACACACACACACACACACACACACACACACACACACACACACACACACACACACACACACACACACACACACTCACACATACACACACACACACACACACACACACACACACACACACACACACACACACACACACACACACACACACACACACACACACACACACACACACACACACACTGTGGAAAAATTGTACAGGACTATTCCTTACAACTTGCTAGGTTTCCAAACTGCTTCCAAAGTGCAGCATTAAAAACAGCTTTAATACAGCTCCTCCTACAACGTTAGAATATAAACGTCTCTGTGCAGAACGTGAGCTGATTAACCAGACTATAGCAAGACAATCTGGCACAGAAATATGGATATGGATATATTTCCATGCTGTTTAGATTACTGAAGAAAAGACACACATGTATCCAAATGCCTCAAACATTAAAATCTGTCAGAAACAGTTTAAGAGATCTATAATTTATCATTTATCTTACTTGGTATCCTGAGGATACAGCCTAATTGTGTGTTCCCCCACAGTAGCCTGATAAGAGACCTAGTGCTTTGAAACCCGAGTTATCCTGATAAAACATGCCATTATATATCGTCTGTGTGACCGCCCAGTTGAGAAAGATCCGATCCACAAAAACAACGGCATAATTAGCCGTGACCCCCGCACCCCAGCAGCAGCAGCTGCTCATGAGACATGTGAAAAGACTCAATCATCCAAACTTTAAAAACAGCCTTGTTTTGGAGACGAGTGACACAAACCACCCTTCTTTCTCGGTGATGACGAGCTCGGAAACATGTCCCGCCCTGGCCCGGACGCTCTCTGCGGTGGAGGGGGGGCGAGGAGGGGGCTGGCAGCGGGATGAAGGCTCCCTCTCAGCGGCCTCCACAGATCAAACCCCAGAATCACACGTCAGCGCCTGTCCCGTTCCTGAGCCCCCCGTGTCCTGTCAGCTGTGCCCCCGACGCTCATCGTCCCATGAAAAGCACAATTGTCCCCCATTATCTCCAGTGGGGACCCTCACAGCGTGGCTGAGTTTCCCTCCCGCACGACCCGGGCAGAAAGGTCCTTTCATAACCTTCTCCGGACAGGAAGTAAGTCGTTGACTTCTGAGCGGTTTTGGCGCAGTGACGGCCGTAACCATAGAGACCTCCAGCTGCCATGTCATATCGTCACATTTTCCCTCCCGAACCGCCAAGAAAACAGCGTTTAAATGTGACCACAACTCACCCAAATATCACCACAGCTCACCCAAATATCACAGCTCACCACAGCTCACCAGCTCACCAAGCTCACTCAACTGCACGTAACTGCAGGTAATGCTTCACTGGGCAGCTCTACGCTTCTGTGCAACAGTCCACACACCACCAGGAAAAATATTACAATTACAAGTACTTACCGCCCACCACTATCACTTCCTAACACTGTTAAATGCCAAGCGGTGAGATATCAGAGAGAGAGGGAGTTCAGGAGCCAGGCCTCTGAGCTGGGAGGCTGAACTCGCGCTCGAAGGTGGTGATCCTCCCTCTCTCAGGGCTGGGGTCTGCTCCGGGCCCTGGGGAAGGGCAGGACTGGGGTCTGCTCCGGGCCCTGGGGAAGAGCAGGACTGGGGTCTGCTCCGGGCCCTGGGGAAGAGCAGGACTGGGGTCTGCTCCGGGCCCTGGGGAAGGGCAGGACTGGGGTCTGCTCCGGGCCCTGGGGAAGAGCAGGACTGGGGTCTGCTCCGGGCCCTGGGGAAGAGCAGGACTGGGGTCTGCTCCGGGCCCTGGGGAAGAGCAGGACTCGGGGGGTCTGCTCCGGGCCCTGGGGAAGAGCAGGACCTCTGCTCGGGCCCTGGGGAAGAGCAGGACCGGGTCTGCAAGAGCAGGACTGGGGTCTGCTCCGGGCCCTGGGGAAGAGCAGGACTGGGGTCTGCTCCGGGCCCTGGGGAAGAGCAGGACTGGGGTCTGCTCCGGGCCCTGGGGAAGAGCAGGACTGGGGTCTGCTCTCGGGCCCTGGGGAAGAGCAGGGCTGGGGTCTGCTCCGGGCCCTGGGGAAGAGCAGGACTGGGGTCTGCTCCGGGCCCTGGGGAAGAGCAGGACTGGGGTCTGCTCGGGCCCTGGGGAAGAGCAGGACTGGGGTCTGCCTGGGCCCTGGGGGACAAGAGGCAGGACTGGGGTCTGCTTTCTGATTCTTTCCTGGGGAAGGGCAGGATGGAATGTGTCTGCTCCGGCTCTCCTAAAGAGCAGGAGCAGGGTCAGGAGAGCAGGCAGGAGGAGCAGGTTGGGGGTTCAGACTGGAATATCTTTCTGATTCTTTCTGCCATGTTACACAAGGTAATTGGAATGTGTCTTTTCACATATCTCTCCTAAGAGAGGTCCGAGCGCAGGGTCAGCCATAGTACAGCGCCCCTGGAGCAGTTTAGGGGTTCAGTGCCTTGCTCAAGGGCACTTCAGCAGCTCATTAAACACAAGTCACCTGGCCTGGTTTCGTGGCTCTGAGATGGTTGTGGATTTTAAGGTGAAAACAAAAATCAACAGATTCTGTGGCTCTGGGCCACTGGGCTCACTGAACCACTCAGATTCACCACTGACCAGTGAGACTGAATGTGGGACACTGATTCACCAGACTGGCCACTGAGGGGAACTGAGCCACTGATTCACTGAGACTGAGCCACTGAGACACTGGAATGTCCCTGTGTCAGATTCACCAGACTGGTGAGAGGAATGTGTGAGACTCAGACTTCACAGCAGACTGGTGAGGGCTAATGTCACCTGATCAGATTCACCACCTGACTGGTGAGAGGAATGTGTGTTTTAAGGTGAAAACAAAATCAACAGATTCACCAGACTGGTGAGGGGAATGTGGGTCAGATTCACCAGACTGGTGGGCGTAAAAGGAACGTAAAGAGGAAGCCATCAGCAG
>JAINUG010000073.1:4517500-4522500 GCA_029706075.1 Aldrovandia affinis | reverse complement strand
AGAGAGAGAGAGGGAGAGAGACCAAGAGAGAGAGAGAGAGAGAGAGAGAGAGAGAGACCAAGAGAGAGAAAGAGAGAGAGGGGGGGATTGTGTGTGCATGTGTGACACTGGATTAAAGAACAGCTGGATGAGTTGATCGCTTGGCCCTAGTGCCTGACCTGTTGATAAAATGGGAGAGAGATCTTTACTCAAAACGACGAAGCAGAGACGTGATGCTTCGTTTGTGTGTTCTGCCCACAGAAGGCCAACAGGGGCCTGGACACAGACGCATGGCAGGGCAGGAGCTACTGGAACAGCAGTGGATCTGGACATGATTTCTGTATTTCTGCTGATATGACGTTACATCGCAACCTTTATGGGGACAAGATATATTGTTTCTTTTGATGTTTCTTGCCCCTGAGCCGCAGAACCAAGCATTGACAAACTTTTCAGTTTCAAAATAATATTTCAAATGTTTTTAAAAAAGCAAACCAGTCTGCCAGTTTTTCCTCATGAAATGGGCAGAGTGTTTTGCAATAATATAAACGCTGCTACAATGGACACTGCTCTGTAAATAAAACCATTTTCTGGGGAGAATCCTCCACACGTCACAGTTTATATAAACATAAACCGCTGCACCTCAGATTGGTGTGTAATTTCTGCTAATATTTGAGTACATTTGACTGAAATGCCATCAGGAAAAAAATGTGAGTACGTTTGACTGAAATGCCATCAAGAAGACTATTTTTGAGGGGTTCCTAAATCTTGTCCTGGGGGAACCCCCTGCCTGGTGGCTTTTGTTCCAACCATAAATATAATTGCTCAAGCATAATGAGCTGTTGATTGTTTTTAATGAGACATCTTTAATGTCTAATGAGGGGTGATCCACCCCCCAGATGCCACATTTATTCAGGAACAGACATCAATGTTACAAAGAATTCATAATCCATATTCATCTAAGGACTCTTAATCTGTCAGATCAGTTATGACACAACTCATGCTTTCATTTGCTGTAACGTGCTGTGGCAAATGAGTCCTTTTGAAAGAGGTTGCATGTTTAATGGAGTTACTGACAGACCTGCAGCTGAAACCAGTGAAGCCCCACCGGAGGAGGGGGAGCTCAGAGACCAGTAATGAGCCAGACGTGAGACGTGTTTAAAACTCTGCACATAATTACGGAGCGTAAAGACACTTTCAGCGACCCTAATTAATCACAAGATGGGCTGGAACGCACGGGGTTCCCCCTCCGACCTCCTTAACTCCACAAGTTAGACCTGCTGCCAGTTACGCTGGACGTATTTCTACTTAGACAGCTAATTAATGACAACACCCACTTACAACCAGAATCGTGACTGTTAAGAAATAATTGTAACACAAAAAAACTAAAGTGTGCAGGACATTGCCATTTAGAGGATACAGCATCTCCTAAGATGTGAAACGCTGTGACAGAAACATGTGTTACATTCATTTAGCTGTGTCCTGAAAACCAGGTCACAAAACTGAGAACAGAATGTAAGCAGAGGCCCCAGAATATTCCAACAGACACTCAACATTCTTTCAGAGTTTGTCGATGCTCTGCAATATTCATATCCAGCCTCAGAAGCTAGCAATTGCAGGAACGTAATTTACAATGAAATCAAAACCAAATAAAATCACCATTCTCTTCTGAGTTAGAACAATGGGTTTGCTGTGAAGGGTAATGTTTTTTCTCAGTTATAGTGTTTTTCTAAAGAAAATAAATGCATGCTTGGATTCCTAATTCCCAAAACCTCTACAGTATTTGAATACGCTGTTGAATCAGCCTTGGTCCCTGGAAAAACGGCATCAGATCAAACCCAGCAGAAGAGGGTGGGCAAACACAGACCCAGCGGCCCACCGGACGCGTGTGTGTGCAGAATCACTGACTACCGCTGGCCAGAGAAGGACTGCTTCTGTAGGGCAGCCAGCTGAGATAGAGATAAAAACCATCACAAATAAAGTGCAGTATCTGAAACAAGGACAGCAGAATAAATTAAATAACATGTGAGATTGCACACCTCTGCCCTTTTCAGACCGTCGAGTGGAAAAATGTGGCCAGCGTGCGTACAGACAGACAGACAGACATGTGGAGAAAAAAGCAATACCCTCACTGCGTGAGAGAAACATCTCAACTGGTCACTCCTTCACTTTCAGCCCCAAAGGAAGCATGAAAGAAAACCTGTCTTGTTTAAGAGGACTTAATGAGTCAAAGACCTTTTCTTCTCAGTATTAATTAACACACACAGGCTTTCCTACTTCTAGTGTTCAACTTAGAGAACAAACCGACCTTTTCAGACTCCACTACCACTGAATTCTGTACATCTAGCTAATTGTCATCACCACTGCCTACTTGCTCAACACGTATGTACATGTATCCCTGCTTACTCCATTTTTTTTTTTAAATGATAATAAAAAACATGTTTTACTAACCTTTTCCTTCCCAGTGTTACAGGTATGGTACGCAGCTGCCTGCAATGATGTCTATCGCTGTATTACTGCACTGATCTCTTGCGCTAACTATGATTGTTCCTTCTATGTATTAATGCACATCTTGTAAGTCGCTCTGGATAAGAGCGTCTGCTAAATGCTGTAAATGTAAATGTAAAATGTACATAAAGAGGAATGCTTGATAAGGCACTGACAGAGAAACAGGGCATGCTGTCTGTGTCCAACCATAAGGGTTTGTGAGTGTTTCTCCCAGCCAGGTGTGGGGGGGAGTTTGAGCTGATTTCCTGCCAGGAGGTTGATGGTCCTCCACATCAATAGGAGTTACAGATGGAGAGAGAGAGAGAGAGAGAGAGAGAGGGATGCAGGAGAGAGAAAGAGATGCAGGAGAGAGAGAGGATGCAGGAGAGAGAGAGAGAGAGAGGATGCAGGAGAGAGAGAGAGATGCAGGAGAGAGAGAGGGAGAGGGATGCAGGAGAGAGAGAGGGAGAGGGATGCAGGAGAGAGAGAGGGATGCGGGAGAGAGAGAGAGAGGGATGCAGGAGAGAGAGAGAGAGAGGGATGCAGGAGAGAGAGAGGGAGAGGGATGCAGGAGAGAGAGAGGGATGCGGGAGAGAGAGAGAGAGAGGGATGCAGGAGAGAGAGAGAGAGAGGGATGCGGGAGAGAGAGAGAGAGAGATGCAGGAGAGAGAGAGGGATGCAGGAGAGAGAGAGAGATGCAGGAGAGAGAGAGAGAGGGATGCGGGAGAGAGAGAGAGAGAGGATGCGGGAGAGAGAGAGAGAGGAGAGAGAGAGATGCAGGAGAGAGAGAGAGAGAGAGAGGGATGCGGGAGAGAGAGAGAGAGAGGGATGCGGGAGAGAGAGAGAGAGAGGGATGCAGGAGAGAGAGAGGGATGCAGGAGAGAGAGAGAGAGAGAGAGAGAGAGAGGGATGCAGGAGAGAGAGAGAGAGAGAGGGTACAGGCCACAGGCTGGTACAGCTACAGTTCTCAGTGCTGTGGGCTACCCCAGACTCTCAAATCGAATGCTGACCATGCTGGTGGCTGTCAGGCCTGCAGGGCAGTGCATATCTGAGCCAGGGAAGGAGAGTTTCGGTAGGTTGGGTCTTCCTAACCTCATCACTCAAGCAATTCCAGTGGTCAGGAAAGGGCTTGCAGTCTGAGGCATCCACTGCGTGAGTAGAGCGGTGTCGCGTCACAACGCTGGACTGCCCAGCTGGGAAACAGCATCCCGCAATCCTCATCGTCTGGGAAACAGCATCCCACAATTCTCATCGTCTGGGAAACAGCATCCCACGATTCTCATCGTCTGGGAAACAGCATCCCACAATTCTCATCGTCTGGGAAACAGCATCCCACAATTCTCATCGTCTGGGAAACAGCATCCCACGATCCTCATCGTCTAGGAAACAGCATCCCACAATTCTCATCGTCTAGGAAACAGCATCCCACGATTCTCATCGTCTAGGAAACAGCATCCCACGATTCTCATCGTCTGGCATCCCACGAAAACAGCATCCCACGATTCTCATCGTCTTCTCAGGGAAACAGCATCCCACAATTCTCATCGTCTAGGAAACAGCATCCCACGATTCTCATCGAAAACAGCATCCCACGATTCTCATCGTCTGGGAAACAGCATCCCACGATTCTCATCGTCTGGGAAACAGCGTCCCACGATTCTCATCGTCTAGAAACAGCATCCCACAATTCTCATCGTCTGGGAAACAGCATCCCACGATTCTCATCGTCTGGGAAACAGCATCCCGCGATCCTCATCATCTGGGAAACAGCATCCCACAATTCTCATCGTCTAGGAAACAGCGTCCCACAATTCTCATCGTCTGGGAAACAGCATCCCGCGATCCTCATCATCTGGGAAACAGCGTCCCACGATGTTCATCTTCTTAACACCACCCAGAGGATGAGCTCCTCAATTTATGGAAGATGCTGCGCCAATGGGAGGGGCCTACGCTATGTATGGTCATTTGCAGTTGTGATGAAGTCAGTGTTATAAGTAAGTCCCAAGTCATGAAGGATCAAGCCTCAAGTAAAGTCCCAAGTCTCTGTGTTCAGGTCAAGTCACCAGTCTCCTGAGTCACCCAGCTCAAGCCACAAGTCTCCTGAGTCACCCAGCTCAAGCCACAAGTCTCCTGAGTCACCCAGCTCAAGTCACAAGTCTCCTGAGTCACCCAGCTCAAGTCCAAGTCTAGTCCCAAGTCATGCAAGTCTAAGTCAAGTCTCAAGTACTTTTATTTTTTGCAAGTCAAGTCTGAAGTCATCAAAACTGTGACTCGAGTCCCCAGCTCTGGTAATGTGGTAATCTAAATATTACTGCATGTGAAACTGGGAGAAATATAACAAATCGAAGGATAAAATAGAGATAGAGACAATAGAGACAGACTCGTTCCCCAAAGTCATGCGCAAAGACTCCCCAAAGTCATGCTCTTTGGGTTTAACACAGTTCAACCTGGCCAACATAAAGATGAGGCTCTTTGGGTTTAACATCTCCAGTTCAACCTGCTCCTCTAGGGCAGACAGGCCCCCAGGACGGAGAGGG
>JAINUG010000073.1:4487500-4502500 GCA_029706075.1 Aldrovandia affinis | reverse complement strand
GCTGACACGCTCAACACCAGAATTAGAAACGTTTCTGCGGGAAGAAATGAACAAATGTGGTGGTCTGTTTCTCAATCCCACGTGAGCGAATGATCAGTCTGGGATGTGCTATCCTGGGTCCGATCGTTACTGTCACCACTTGGCACTGTCATACTGTCATACTGTCACTGTCATACCGCCTGCTCTGGGTCTAAATAGAGGCAATTTGTTCCTCTCTTAAAATTAATTATCACTTCTGTACATCTTGTAATCTAACTGCTACATTATAACTGCCGCTTTAAAAGCATCAAATTTACGATCCTCGACGTTGACTTATCGTTGACTAAATTCGAGCATTACTTTTTCAGTTCAAACACGTTTTAATATATATTTATTTTTGCGTTTTCCGAACTTGCCAAAATGTTGTTTGTGAAGAAGGAAAAGACGCATACATTTAAATACGAGTCAAAGCAAATGACACATTTTTATTGAATCCAGGCTTGAGTTTTTTTATTTTATTACGTTTTAATTTGAAATATGTTTTGATGGTTTGATGTATATAAGTATAGCTCCAGCAGGACCATAGCTTGATTTATGGCTTGTCTTTTATAAAGCTAGATGCAGTAACCATCAGACAGATTCTTCTAAGTGCCTTAGACTGGGAGCCCAGGCTGGAGTAAAATGAGGTCTCATTAGACCCACAGATCATTTCCTCACATTCACTGGACGATGTCTCTCGCTGCAGTCGTGTTTAGGAGGGTTTCTTTCACCGAATCTTTATGATCCTTTCTGGTCTGTGCTGTGTATCAGCCTCTTTTGGCAGTGCTTAGTGACGCTTGTTCGTTTCTCCACCCCAATAGTCTTTTCTGTCAGGCCAGCTCAGATTCCTCCGAGATCTTTCCATGACGCTGTGGGCAGCCTTATTCTGGCACTCAACTACGACGTCTGTAACTACATCACAGATATTTCTCTTGCATTTGATGTTTTAATTCAATTACTGCAAATGCCCAGTCCACAGGCCAACACATGATATGCATTTTCTCTTTTTGTTTTTGAAAACAAAGTGGTATTAACAGGCCTGTCTGATCATGGCAACGAGGTCCGCCAGCTCAGCCGAAGGCCCCGACACGCCCGTCCTCTCTCCAGCGCGCACGCAGTCAGCCCTCTCACTCTGCAGTCAGCCCTCTCACTCTGCAGTCAGCCCTCTCACTCTGCAGTCAGCCGTCTCACTCTGTAGTCAGCCCTCTCACTCTCTCACTCTGCAGTCAGCCCTCTCACTCTGCAGTCCGCCGGCCGAGCTGCGCTGGGAGATTACGCCTCTCACACAGACGCGCTGAGCTCTCCCACTCTCGACGCAGACGATCCTGAACGCTGCAGCCAATTACGCCTCACGCTGCAGGCCTGCCAGGGCCGTCTTCTTTTATTTATTTAATTAACTCATACGCCAGAAATGAGATGTGAATAAATAAACAACCGGACAAGAGTAGTTTTAAAATTGACCTCATGCAAATTCAGGAAGTGCTCATAAATTTATAACAAGCATTTTTTTGAGAATACATTCGGCTACATTTTCAAAAAGCGACAAGGGGAAAAAAAACTGTAAAACGCTGCCTTTCAATTTATTAATGCTGAAATATGATTATGAATATCAACAAGGCTGTGAAAATCCACTGACTAAACAAGATTAATACAAATAAGAACTAATTTACAGTATTATGACAGAAGTGCTTAGACATATTGCGTCTTACTTTGGAGAAATATGGTGTATGGTTTACTGTAACTGATCTAAAACTGTAAACTGGATGTCAATAATTCATCAGTCAAAACTGATGACAAACCAGCCATCACATTCCATTCATTTTAATCATCTAAAACTTAATAAGATACAGCAGCTACAAATGTAGCAGTCATAAGTGTAAAAAGCCCATTGAAAATGTGCCCTGGTTATTTAATCATACATGTTCGGTGGAGTTATTGTTGTGATGAATTAAAACAGACATCCACAGCTCTTCCCCTGCCGCAGAGTAACTGATCTGATGGACTGATCATGAAACACGCTTCGCTGGTTTAATCACAACCCTGCTGTGATTCTGACACATCACACAGTTAAGCAAAGCAATTTTATTTAAACTTGCATAAACCCAAGGTCTTCGGGATAATGGAAGGAAAAATGCTTCAGAACACATCACACAAGTGATATTTAGGAGATTTCATAAATGGAATGGGAACGTTATAGAACAATTAAGGCCAGTTTAGCAAAGATAAGCAATTTAAAGTTTTTTAAATGAAAAGTTTTAACTGAATTATAAAAGCAAGCAGAAATGTATCTTCTGAAACCCGCCTCCCTCCCTGGACTCGTGCTGATTAGACCAGCTCATGGTGGGCTGATGGTGTGACTGCGCACGTGCGTCGATCACGGTATATATGCACATCCAGTGTGACTGCGCTGCCTTCATCTCATTGGGCGCTGAGCTCAAGCCTCCCCAGGGCGGAACCGAGTCTCATTTGAAGTTTTATTCAAGGTGCTAATAGAATTTATCAACAGGGGTGCACAGATCCAGAAAGCTAAGTTGGGAAAAATACCCCATGACCCAAAGAATGCAGCCTAGCATTGTCACAAGAAAGGCGCTCGTTTCAGGATCCGATCGCAGGCTCTGTGTGTCCTCTCTCTGGGCAGCCTCAGATAAGCGCTGGACACACAGAAGGGCGGTTCAGTCTGCTGGAGGGAGATTTATATTTATATTTATTATATTTAGATTTATCGGGTTCAATTACTGGAGGTGTGGCGGATATACTGGGGTTTGTCCCAACAAATGACCCTGGCTTAATTTGTCCAATTAATTAATTAGCTCGATGCATTTTTATGGGCACATTTGTAAAATAAGGTGCCGCAGTAAAATGTTTGAGTGCAGGGCACATATGCGGCCTTCAGCTGTGATGTATTACTCTGACAGAGCAAAGAAAGATGAGTATGCCAAACAGAGTCACAAACAGAGTAACAAACAGGGTTTCAACTGCAGAGGATGGAGAAAAGCACACAGCACACAGCACATAGTCACCCTGAGGGACAGGAGTGTGATGCCCTCAGGGCGCTGTGTGGAGTGTGATGCCCTCAGTGCGCTGTGTGGAGTGTGATGCCCTCAGTGCGCTGTGTGGAGTGTGATGCCCTCAGTGGAGTGTGATGCCCTCAGTGCGCTGTGTGGATTGTGATGCCCTCAGGGCACTGTGTGGATTGTGATGCCCTCAGGGCGCTGTGTGGAGTGTGATGCCCTCAGTGGAGTGTGATGCCTTCAGTGCGCTGTGTGGAGTGTGATGCCCTCAGTGGAGTGTGATGCCCTCAGTGCGCTGTGTGGAGTGTGATGCCCTCAGTGCGCTGTGTGGAGTGTGATGCCCTCAGTGCGCTGTGTGGAGTGTGATGCCCTCAGGGCGCTGTGTGGAGTGTGATGCCCTCAGTGCGCTGTGTGGAGTGTGATGCCCTCAGTGCGCAGTGTGGAGTGTGATGCCCTCAGTGCACTGTGTGGAGTGTGATGCCCTCAGGGCAGAAGGTGAATTTGGGACTCCAGCCAAATGGTCGTTTTGTTGAACATTAAGTTGCACTCAGTTGTGAGTCAGCAGCATCATCATTTGTTCAGGATTTTTAATTGAACGAGGTCGTTAGTCTCCTTCCCTTCCACAAAATGGCTGAAGCTGCAGATGCCTTGGTGCCTTCACTGAATAATGGAACTGTACCTCCCTGGTGCCTGCCTACCATTACGCCTCACTTCCTGCCTACCATTACGCCTCACTTCCTGCCTACCATTACACCTCACTTCCTGCCTACCATTACACCTCACTTCCTGCCTACCATTATGCCTCACTTTCTGTCTACCATTACCCCTCACCCCTCACTTCCTGCCTACCATTACACCTCACTTCCTGCCTGCCATTACGCCTCACTTCCTGCCTACCATTACATACTCAATATCCCAGCATGCCTGCATCTCTGATAGTACTCAATATCCCAGCATGCCGTGTCTCTGACAGTACTCAATATCCCAGCATGCCTTCATCTCTGACAGTGCTCAATATCCCAGCATGCCTGCGTCTCTAACAGTACTCAATATCCCAGCATGCCTCATCTCTGACAGTGCTCAATATCCCAGCATGCCTGTGTCTCTAACAGTACTCAATATCCCAGCATGCCTGCATCTCTGACAGTCCCAGTCAGGTTATCGCCTATAATCCCCCTCCATCTGCTCCTGCCTGCGCCTGATTTATTCATTTACCATTAATCAATATTACCCGATCCACAAGACGCTACAAAAGAGGCACTCGCTTACAGCCAGCGCAGAGATACCAGGCTGCAATCGCACAGCATTATAACCAAACCATGGCCGTTATAACCATGTGCGCATTATAACCAAACTATGGCCGTTATAACCATGTGCGCATTATAACCATGTGGGCATTATAACCATGTGCGCATTATAAAATTCATGATTTTTCACTTCGGAGGTAAGGCTATACACTTATGTTTTTTGTGATTTTCAAGAAATGTACTTTTCATGATAAATGTCTTCAAATGCATTTTATTCAACATATTTCTTCATAGTAAGTCATTCCAGATGTTTCTTCATCTATCTAAGCTGGAAAATCAGAACTTTAAAATTCATAAATAAAAAATAAAAATAAATAAAAAAATATATATAAAGGAAATAAATATATATATAAAAAAATGTACGAAAAAAATGTGACCAAAAAAATATATACATATAAAATATATATATAAAGGAAATATATATATATAAAAAAAAAAAAATACTAAACAATTTGACAAAAAAAAAAAAATATAAAATATATATATATAAAGGAAAAAAATATATATAAAAAAATGTACTAAAAAAATTTGACAAAAAAAAAATAAAAAATGTAAAAAGAAACAAAGTATATATATTTTTAAAAAAATGACTAAAACATTTGACCAAAAAAATATATATAAAAAATATATATATAAAGGAAAAATATATATATAAAAAAAAAAAAAAATTGACAACAAAAAAAAATATAAAATGTATATATAAAGGAAAAAAAAAAATATATATTTTTTAAAATACAAAAAAATTTGACCAAAAAAAAAAATATATAAAATATATATATAAAGGAAAAATATATATATTTTTTTTTTTAAAAATACCAAAAAATTTGACCAAAAAAAATATATATAAAGGAAATAAATATATATATAAAAAAATGTGACCAAAAATTTGACAAAAATAAATAAATATATAAAATATATATATACAAAGGAAAAAAATATATAAAAAAAATGTACCAAAAAATTTGACAAAAAAAAAATATATAAAAAATGTAAAAAGAAACAAAGTATATATTTTTTTAAATGACTAAAACATTTGACCAAAAAAAAAATATATAAAATATATATATAAAGGAAAAATATATATATATTTTAAAAAATACCAAAAAATTTGACAAAAAAAAATATATATAAAGGAAATAAATATATATATAAAAAAATGTGACCAAAAAAATTGACAAAAATAAATAAATATATAAAATATATATATATAAAGGAAAAAAAAATTTATAAAAAAAATGTACCAAAAAATTTGACAAAAAAAATATATATAAAATATACATATAAAGGAAAAATATATATATTTTTTTTTTTAAATACTAAAAAAATTTGACAAAAAAAAATATATAAAGGAAATAAATATATATATAAAAAAATGTAAAAAAATGTGACCAAAAAAAAAAATATATATAAAATATATATATAAAGGAAATATATATATATAAAAAAAGTACTAAAAATTTGACAAAAAAAAAAAATATATAAAATATATATATATAAAGGAAAAAATATATAAAAAAAATGTACTAAAAAAATTTGACAAAAAAATATATAAAAATGTAAAAAGAAACAAAGTATATATATTTTTTAAAAATGACTAAAACATTTGACCAAAAAAATATATATAAAATATATATATAAAGGAAAAAATATATATATTAAAAAAAAAAAAAACAAACAACAAAAAAAAAAAAAATGTATATATAAAGGAAAAAAATATATAGATTTTTTTGAAAATACAAAAAATTTGACCAAAAAAAAATATATAAAAAATATATATATAATGGAAAAATATATATATATTTTTTAAAAAAATACCAAAAAATTTGACCAAAAAAAAATATATAAAGGAAATAAATATATATATAAAAAAATGTGACCAAAAAAACAAAATATATAAAATATATATATAAAGGAAATATATATATATAAAAAAAACTACTAAAAAATTTGCCAAAAAAAACAAAATATATAAAATATATATATAAAGGAAATATATATATATAAAAAAAAAAAAAAAAAATTGACCAAAACAAATGTATATAAAGGAAATAAATATATATATAAAAAATGTACAAAAAAAATGTGACCAAAATAATATATATAAAAAATATATATATAAAGGAAATATATATATATATATATAAAAAAAAAAGTACTAAAAATTTGACAAAAAAAAAAAAATATATAAAATATATATATAAAGGAAATATATACATATAAAAAAATGACAAAAAAATTTGACCAAGAAAAGAAAAGATATAAAATATATATATAAAGGAAAAAAAATATATAAAAAAAATGTACAAAAAAAAATGTGACCAAAAAATATATATAAAAATATATATAAAGGAAAAATATATATATTTAAAAAATTACTAAAATATTTGACAAAAAAAAATATATAAAAAAATATATATATATATATTAAAAAAATTACCAAAAATTTGACCAAAAAAATATATATATATCAAATATATATATAAAGGAAAAATATATATATAAGTAAAAATGTACAAAAGAAATGTGACCAAAAAATATATATAAAAAAAATTACTAAAATATTTGACAAAAAAAATATATAAAAATATATATAAAAGGAAAAAAATATATATATAAAAAATTACCAAAAATTTGACCAAAAAAATATATATAAAGGAAAAATATATATATATAAAAAAAATGTACAAAAAAAATGTGACCAAAAAAAATATATATAAAAAATATATATATAAAGGAAAAATATATATATATATAAAAAATTACTAAAAAATTTGACCAAAAAAATCTATAAAATATATATATAAAGGAAAAAAATATATATATAAAAAATGTACAAAAAAATGTGACCAAAAAAATAATATATATAAAACATATATATAAAGGAAAAATTTATATATAAAAAAATGTACAAGAAAAATGTGACCAAAAAAATATATAAAGGAAAGAATATATATATAAAAAAAAAAAAAAAAATTGACACCAAAAAAATATATAAAATGTATATATAAAGAAAAATATATATATATATTTTTTTAATTACAAAACAATTTGACCAAAAAAAAAAAATATATATAAAATATATATATAAAGGCAAAATATATATATATATTTTTTTAAATTACAAAAAAATTTGACCAAAAAAATATATATATAAAAAAATGTACAAAAAAAAAAATTGACAAAAAATAATATATATAAAATGTAAAAAGAAACAAAGTATATATATTTTTAAAAAAATGACTAAAACATTTGACCAAAAAAAAATATATAAAGGAAATATATATATACATTAAAAATGTACAAAAAAATTTGACAAAAAAATAAAATAATATAAAATATATATATAAAAGGAAAAAAATATATATATATTTTTTAAAAATACAAAAAAAAAATATTTGACCAAAAAAAAATATTATATATAAAAGGAAATATATATATATATAAAAATGTACAAAAAAATGTGACCAAAAAAATAATATATATAAAATATATATATAAAGGAAAGATTTGACAAAAAAATAATAATATATATAATATAAAATATATATAAAGGAAAAATATATATATATATTTTTTAAAAAAAATACAAAAAAATTTGAACCAAAAAATATATAAAATATATATATAAAGGAAAATATATATATATATTAAAATTACAAAAAAATTTGACCAAAAAAAAAAAAATATATAAAATATATATATAAAGGAAAAATATATATATATAAATGTGCTAAAAATTTGACAAAAAAAAAATATATATAAAAAAAGGAAAAAATATATATATAAAAAAATTACTAAAAAATTTGACAAAAAAAAAATATATATAAAATGTAAAAATAAACAAAGTATATATATTTTTTTAAAAACTGAAACATTTGACCAAAAATAATAATATATAAAATATATATATATAAAGGAAAAATATATATATAAAAAAATGTACAAGAAAAATGTGACAAAAATATATAAAGGAAAGAATATATATATATAAAAAAATAAAAATTTGACAACAAAAAAATATATAAAATGTATATATAAAGGAAAAAAATATATATATATTTTTTTTAAACTAAAAAAAATTTGACCAAAAAATAATAATATATAAAACATATATATATAAAGGAAAAAAAAATATATATATTTTTTTTAAATTACAAAAAATTGGACCAAAAAAAATAATATATATAAAATATATATATAAAGGAAATATATATATATATTTTTTTTAATTACTAAAAAATTTGACCAAAAAAAAAATAAAATATATATATAAAGGAAAATATATATATATTAAAAAAATGTACAAAAAAATGTGACCAAAAAAATATATAAAAAAATATAAAAGAAAAAAATATATATCTTAAAAAAAAAAATTACCAAAAATTTGACCTAAAAAAATAATAATAATATATATAAAGTAAATAAATATATATATAAAAAAATTACTAAAAAATTTGACCAAAAAAAATAATATATATAAAAAATGTAAAAAAGAAACAAAGTATATATATTTTTTGAAAATGACTAAAACATTTGACAAAAAAAAAAATATATATAAAGGAAATATATATATACATAAAAAAAAATGTACAAAAAAATTTGACAAAAAAAAATAAAATAATATAAAATATATATATAAAGGAAAAAAGATATATAAAAAAAATGTACTAAAAATTTGAAAAAAAAAAAAATATATATAAAATATATATATAAAGGAAAAATATATATATTTTTTTTTTTTAAAAATTACAAAAATATTTCACCAAAAAAAATATATAAAGGAAATATATATATAATATATATATATAAAAAAATGTACAAAAAATGTATAAAAAAATAATATAATAAAATATATATATAAAGGAAAAAATTTGACAAAAAAATAATATATATAATATATATATATATAAAGGAAATATATATATATATATTTTCAAAAAATACAAAAAAATTTGAAAAAAAAATATATAAAATATATATATAAAATGGAAAAATATATATATATAAAAAAATTACAAAAAATTTGACCAAAAAAAAATAAATATATAAAATATATATATAAAGGAAAAAATATATATATAAAAAATGTACTAAAAATTTGACAAAAAAAAAAAAATATATATAAAGGAAAAAAATATATAAAAAAAATGTACTAAAAAAATATGTGACAAAAAAAAATATATATAAAAATGTAAAAAGAAAAAAAATATATATATTAAAAAAACTAAAACATTTGACCAAAAAATAATAATATATAAAATATATATATATAAAGGAAAAATATATATATAAAAAAATGTACAAGAAAAAAAAAAACAAAAAAATATATATAAAGGAAAGAATATATATATATAAAAAAATAAAAAAATTGACAAAAAAAAAAATATATAAAATGTATATATAAAAAAAATATATATATATTTTTTTAAATTACTTAAAAATTTGACCAAAAAAAAATATATATATATATAAGATTGAAATAAATATATATATTAAAAAAAAATAACAAAAAAATGTGACCAAAAAAAATATATAAATATATATTAAAAAATATATATATAAAGGAAAAGAATATATATATAAAATATATATATATATAACCCTAACCCTAACCCTATTTAACCAGCAATGTGTTCACACTGAATATTTAACCAACAAGGTGTTTAAACTTCTATCTTTGCATTCACACAATGTGCTCGAGGGACAGATGGATTGACAGCTGCATCCAAAGACGTGTTATCCTGACTGACGAGTCTGACGGGACGTGATTGATTACAAACCCTTATCGTCTCCGCGGCGACAGCCATCGAAACAGCGATGAAACAGCGGGCCCTTCTCCATCTGAAATAAGCAATGGCCCTGATCAGGCCCTCCTGCCCTTGCTTTGCGCTCCTGCCCTCGTTTGCGCTCCTGCCCTCGTCTGCCTCGCGCTCCTGCCCTCGTTGCGCTCCTGCCCTTCGTTTGCGCTCCTGCCCTTGTTTGCGCTCCTGCCCTCGTTTGCGCTCCTGCCCTCGTTTGCGCTCCTGTCTGCTTGCGTCAGCCCCCCTGTCTCGCCTCGTCTCAGTGAGCAGGGAGATATGAGCCAGCTCTCCGCCTCCCCCAAACTTTCTGAGAAGCAATAAATGAGATATTATTGATTTGCAGGGAGTCCAGCGCTTTGAATACCACTCCACTTAATCACGGTTTGAGAGAGAGAAAGCACCCTGTGCTTCTGGCCTCAGACCCCAGAATGATGTGATGGGTTTGAGCGATAACCACTGGAGGCTCCAGCACTGATGCACTCTTGTGTGTTTTCTTGTTACTTTGCAGCTGGAAATTCCAGTAAGACTGGAGGTATGAATGTGAATTTGTTGTGACTGGTAACTTCTGTGCAATATTGTGAATGAATTAAAATAGCATCTGAAAGAGTAGCTTCTCCTTTTATACGAAGATGAGCCACCACATTTCACACCTCCACCATGTTTTCATTCCCTAATGTACATCTTCAAAGTGCATTTCCACAGGCTGTGTGTTAAATTAACCTTCATCCTGCAGGTTTGATTTGATTTGAGCCCATATTTCTCACTGCTCTTTATTTAAATGTGTCTAATTTCATGAACAGGAAGGCTGGGGAAGGCTGGGCATTCCAGTAGAGCAGCGCCTCTGTTCAGCTCACCAGAGTCAATTCACCAAACAGGCGAAAAGAAAACAGGAAGAACAAAAGCAATACAAAGAGAGAGAGAGTGGGGGAGAAAGAGAGAGAGAGGGAGAGAGAGAGAGGGAGAGAGAGAGGGAGGGAGAGAGAGAGAGAAAGAGTGGGGTGGGTGAAGGAGTAGTCAGAGCTGTTCATGTGTTTTGCTGTATGTTTTACACATACTCACCTAATGTGTTAAAGTCCTGGCCAGCATAGTGTGTGTGTGTGTGTGTGTGTGTGTGTGTGTGTGTGTGTGTGTGTGTGTGTGTGTGTGTGTGTGAGAGAGAGAGAGTGTGTGTGTGTGTGAGAGAGTGTTTTTCTTCAAATAGAAATTAGTCAATGTTTCTTTTTCCCCATTTTCTTTCAGAGAGAATATATTTAGTTTGTTCAAACCTAATTTATCTTCTTCATCAGCACACAAAGACGAATGCCTCACAACTGCATCCACAGAATGAATGATCAATAACGTATTAACATGTGCAGAGAGAGAACAAGATGCCATTCTCGCGACTGCCTGTAGGAAACCTCCGGGCCACACAATTAGATGTCTTAATGTCCTTGGCAATGGGGATGACTGCTTCAGCCACAGGATGTATATTAATTGTGACACATGCACAGAAAGTTCTCAAATTAACACTGGGATTTATTTAAGACTACAAGTTTTATGTTGTCCTTACTCAACATTCAATGTTCAGTAGTTTCTGAAAGGAAGAACCTATTGCATAAGTACAAAGAAAGCAGGTAACTTAAATTGTATTATGTTTCCATTAGAATACATGGCAACCCTTCCTGTGAATGCTCTTGTCTTAATGCGTTATAAGCGTATGTATAATGCCTTATGAGCTATGCATAATGCCTTATACTGCTTGCCATAGATGCTAATAACTGAATATAAACATCTAGGCATTTACCATCACAGAGACACAAACAAAAAATACCCACATTTCAGATTTTTATATCAGTAAAGTGAATTAATTTTGGTCCGTCTGTACATTAAATGGCCCTAGTATCTGTGCAGTTACATTGTAAAAACAGTGACACATTTGAAACACAAAAATAATAATAAAAAAACATGAAAAACTGAACCTTTGTTTCGAACATGGAACCAACGTTTAAACTAAAGACAGAAAAAACAGTAAGACATTATACAAGTGAGGAGTATTTATTACAAAACAACGGTGAAGCAATAGTTCACAGAGGGAGAGAGGACTCGCGGCGCTAACATGCTCCATTTCATCTTTCAAAGCTTTGTGAGTCAGAGAAAACAGCCCCTAAACCTGATCACCACCTGCGCTCAAAATCCAGCGATCAATGTCTGCCTGGGCCCAGGAACACCTCGGGCAAACTCACATCATCCACACCTCACGCAAACTCACATCATCCACACCTCACGCAAACTCACATCATCCCCACCTCACATCTCACACAAATCTCACACAAACTCACATCATCCACACCTCACAACTCTCAATCATCCACTCACATCATCCACACCCCACTCACACATCCACTCACATCATCCACACCTCTCTCACATCATCCCACCTCACAAAACTCACTCATCATCATCAAACTCATCATCCACACCTCACACACCATCCCACCTCACACAAACACAAACTCACATCATCCACACCTCACACAAACTCACATCATCCACACCTCACACAAACTCACATCATCCACACCTCACACAAACTCACATCATCCACACCTCACATCATCCACACCATCACATCATCCACAGCTCACATCATCCACACCTCACACAAACTCACACCAACGCTGCAAAAACACTGCAATCCAGGAACAGTAGATCATTAGCACAGGGAACAGAGAATAATGAGTTGAATTTTACAAGTTCACTCGTAAATAACCTAAATATTTTATGTAGAAAACACACTTTCACCCATGTCATTTTCTATGATTTGATATCTACTGTAAATGTATGTATGCAACATGGTTGTTTTGTTTTCGAAGATGAACCAGTTGATTTTGAATTTTAAATGTATAGTTTAAAAATTTTCCCTGTTTTTCTCCCACTTTGGTTGCCAATTATACCCTCTTTTTATCTCAATTCACCCTCCCCCACAAGTCCACCGCCCGTCCTCTGGGTAACGAGACACTCTAACCCTCTCTGTGAAGTTCTCGACAGACTGTTCCTGCTTGACTGTTTTGCCTTGCATCTCAAACCAATGCACAGATATCACAGTCGAGGAGAATGCGCTTTCAGCCACAGTTTCCCCTGGATGATGATGTCTTTCCCTCAGACTTCCATGCCAACATCACCTTAGACACAGTTCCTCCAGAAACATCAGCAAGTTGAGCAGTCTTATTCACTGAGATCTCTCTCTCTAGCCATGGTCGCCAAAATAATTGGCAACTGGGCCTGCCCAGCGTATTTACACATGACCCTGACCATGCTGGGATGTTAACTCAGGAACCACACCTGTGTGCAAGCACCTGCTTTCAATGTACTTTGTATCCTCATTTACTCAAGTGTTTCCTTTATTTTGGCAGTCACCTGTACATCCCAGTCCCTTGTGCTGATGGTGAGACTGGTCACAGATGGAGAGAAAGAAGCAGAACACAGGGGAGAGGTAGAGAGAGAGAGAGAGAGGGGGAGGTGTGGCAGGGATCATCTTTGTGCAACGTGGGTAATTCAGGCCAAATTATCAGACCTTCATCAATTACTGTTTGTGAGTTCACAGTAGGGCTGGCAGTGTAGTATAATGGTTAGGGGGAACTGGACTTGTAACTCAGAGGTTGCAGGTTCAATTCCCAGGTGGGGCACTGCTGTTGTACCCTTGAGCTAAAGGTACTTAACCTGAAGTGCTTCAGTATGTAAAGAATTGTATGTAAAGAGGATTGTATGTAAAGGAATGTAAACTGTGTAAGTCGCTCTGGATAAGACTGTCTGTTAAATGCCTAAAATGTAAATGTAAATGCAGTTTGAAGATAATTAGAATTTATTTAACTCAATCTAGACTGATGAGTACCTGCCTAGTGCTGCCTAGCTCTACTAACAAGGATAAATACTCAATGGCACTTTGTTGGATGTGTGCCTCAGTATATATCATACTTGTTAATCTGCTATTTGAATTGAATATAAATTCAATATTATACAAATACATTAGATACATAGTTCTAACCTCCCCCACACTGATAAATGACTCTCAGAACCACACCAGCAGCTCACAGGCTGTACGCTCTGGGGAATAGTCCCCACATGACTCGATCTCTAAACGTTATGAGCACAATTCAGTCACAGGAATAACCAGGAAGGCCCTCTTATTGCTAATGATCGGAGCGCACCTTGTAGAGGCTTCAACATATCAGAGGGGATAGTCTTTATATATTAAATCAGTTTCATTGATTTTGACATTGCTCCAGTGTATATTAAGTACTGCATTAGGAGTGACATTATGACAGAAAATACAATTTTCCTATATTTAATGTTTATGAAAAATGGGCGATGTCATGTCAAAGGGCCCCATAAAATGTGCAGTTACTGCAGATGAGCAGGTCTTTATGGGTATCCATGGTGACTGTAAAAGAACACACACCACAGAGTTCGGCAGCACAGCAGTGCGTGAAGATTCTGCTCTGAAGATCCACTCCTTCCATCTTAAAGATGGATTCTGTAATTAAAGAGAGCTCTTCCACAGACCTCATCAGGATAAAGGAAACATTGGAAGCTCACAAGGGAACTCATTAGTCAGTCAAACCAATAAATACTTTCAATGAAAGCTGATATATATAATGCAGAATGTGGACTTCAGGCAGTAAGTACTGCAATAAGTGTTGCCTCTGCAATAAAAACAAATTTCTAGAGATTACCCCAGAGAAGAACCTTGGACTATACTGTGGCGGCAGTGCAGTGTAATGGTTGTAGTGTAATGGTTAGGGAACTGGGCTTGTAACTCAGAGGTTGCAGGTTCAATTCCCAGGTGGGACACTGCCATTGTACCCTTGAGCTAAAGGTACTTAA
>JAINUG010000073.1:4412500-4482500 GCA_029706075.1 Aldrovandia affinis | reverse complement strand
TTTCTGCGGCTGTTTTAAACCTTTATAATAAACCTGAACAGAAAAGGGTTTTTATGATTGCATGGGGCTCACAGAGAGCACATTCTCATAAAAAGATTATGGGTTATTGTTCTGAAAATTACTCACAATATGGATTGTAATTATGCTGCTTTCGCCATCGCCTGAGACGCCCTCTGGAATACGTTCGTCTGTGAGCACTCAGACTGCAGTGTTTGTGACATCACTGATCCAGGCCATTTGGAGGTCTGTCTTCATTCAGCTTTCAAAATGCATAATCATACGTGTTGCCACGGACACAGCTGTGGAGGTTAACCCCAAAGCAGGACCACATGGTGGGAGGTGAAAGGGCTGCAGTCTGGTGAAGGAATGGTTTTCATTTCAGCGCTGAGCTCCCAGTGTAACCACAGCCCAGGAACACAGCCATCAGGACATCCCTGGACACGACTGTTTGAATTAACCAGAACATCACTGTCTCTCACCCTCCTCTCCTTCCCCATCTCCTCATCTGTCTCTCTCTCTCTCTGCCCTTCTGTCACTCTCCTTCTCCCTCTCTGTCACTCTGCCTCTGCCTCTACATCTCCCCCCTCTCTCCCTCTCTCTCTCTCTCTCTCTCTCCTCCCTCCCTCCCCCTCCTCTCCCTCCCCTCTCTCTCTCTCTCTCCCTCCCTGTACACCCCTCCTCTCCCTCTCTCTCTCTCTCTCTCCCTCTCTCTCTCTCTCTCTCTCTCTCTAGCCCAGAGAGGTGCAGTTGAGATGATGGGCAGACTCCCCCCTCCATGCCTCCCTGAGTCAGCCATGCAGAGCAGAGTGGAGTTGTAATGATTCAGAAGGAGAGATGGAGAGATGGAGGAATAAAGTAGCGATTACTGCAGGACATAAGCCCCAGAAGCAGTCAGACCCGTACCCACATCCTGCTGAAGGGCCAGAGGAACAGAGCAACCATGTTCTGCTCTTCTGAGGTTGTGCTTGTTCTAACAATAACATAAACAAACACCATAAACACAAATATAAACCCTCGTACCATACTTGGGCGGACACACTGTGGAAACATTTTACTGCTTAAAGCTTCAGTTTTAATCTCTGATTATCTTCACTTTCCTTCTCCCTGAAAATGTTTGAGGTTTCACTCAATTTTACCACAATGGTTTAAATTTACATGAATCTCCTGCCAATTTCACGCTTTTAAAAGATCACACGGACATCTTGCCTGACTTGTTTATTGTCCTCTCCTTTGTAGTAGAATTCTCTGATGTCCTGACAACCCGGCGACCTACTTTCACCAACGAGACGAAGGGAGATTTTAATATTCCTGTTGGGTCAGAGAGGTGTTTATGTGCAGACCTCACAGGCTCACCTTGGGGTGATGGGGGGCATTACTCCATGCCCCCGTGACCCTGGTTTCAGTAACAAGGCTGTTCGGTTTTCTCTTTTCTGCTGGAGCAGACAATTTCCTCCGCCAAGCCATGTGTTTTACGGCTCGTAAACATTCACGACCTGAGACCTGCTCCCTCGCCCGCGTTTAAAGACGTGCTCCAGCAGGGAGGTCCTACTGCACTCTCTTTGTGACTTCCCAGAGTGCTTTGCAGCACAAAGGTTCCTGGGCCGCCCCCTCAGCCCACTGAATAATCTGTTTCCAGGGCAACTCACTGGAATGCGCAGGCAGTGTCTGGCCTCCCAGTTCCCAAACTCTCCTTTAAAAAGCATCAATCTGCCTAAAAACTGTTCACATTCTCCATCCTTTTCCTCCACTTTGACAGACAGGTCTCCAGAGACAGGAGTTTACACCACTACCCACCTCCTGGGGCCCCCTTCGCCCCCGGCAACCTTCGCCCCCGGCAACCTTCCCCCCCAGCAACCTTCCCCCCCGACAACCTTCCCCCGGCAACCTTCCCCCGGCAACCTCCGCCCCCGGCAACCTTCCCCCTGGCAACCTCCGCCCCCGGCAACCTCCAGAGAAGAGGTACTAGGCTCCCAACTTCAGGCACACATATCCAGAATTAAACCCCAAACCACATCTCCGACAGCACCTTTACACAACTTTAAAACAGCACACCTCTGGCACACAGGCTCTGTCTCCTGGTTTCTTTTGCTACATTTCCATAATCGTGGCCAAAATTAGAGCGATTAGCTGCCAGCTTTATAGTATTCCCTGCGTGTCACTTTCAAACCTCTCTCCTCTGCCTTCGCTGTGAACATGAGGGTCCATTACGAGATCATTATGTGCGTTTAAAAGACACTCAGAGCTCTGCAGTAAGCGCGTGTTCACGGCCGCGATTACAGGAGCGGTCAGAGAGCCCGGAGGAACGTCTCACCCCTCTGGGCCTCATCCAATCACAATCTCACCCCTCTGGGCCTCATCCAATCACAATCTCACCCCTCTGGGCCTCATCCAATCACAATCTCACCCCTCTGGGCCTCATCCAATCACAATCTCACCCCTCTGGGCCTCATCCAATCACAATCTCACCCCTCTGGGCCTCGTCCAATCACAATCTCACCCCTCTGGGCCTCGTCCAATCACAATCTCACCCCTCTGGGCCTCATCCAATCACAATCTCACCCCTCTGGGCCTCGTCCAATCACAATCTCACCCCCTGGGCCTCATCCAATCAGATGTGGTCACTGGGGGTTCAGCCTATAAAGGAAACCACTTATTTTAACAACTTTTTTTAAATTTTCTCCCAATTTGGAATTTCAGGTTGTATTTGTGAGACCATCCCACCATGCCAGGTTCAGAAGAGCACCAGATGCAGGATCTCTGCCAGCTGCCTCTTCCACTGACTCCACAGTCCACCAGCAGGGCAGCCATTACACTGGAGGACTGGGCCGGCGGAGAGCGTAGCGGTCTAACGCGCCGTATCTTGGCTGGTCTGATACGGTGTGCGCTGCCTGTCAGGGACGCGGGTTGAAACCCATCTCTACCAGACCGGCCCTGGTCATCAGCCCCGATCGGGGGCTGCGTTTGGCTGTCCGCCCCAGGGGAGGGGGAGAGGGTGAGCTGGCTCGGGTCCAAAAATAAATAAATAAATAAATAAAAGCCTGAGTTTGGCAGGATGCAGCCGTTAAGGGAGTCTCCAGAACGTGGGTGGGGGCACAACTGGCACTTCTGTCTCAAAGGAAGCAGAGTTCGGTCCTAAAATCAGAGGCATTCCAAGTTTCAATGCAAATAAAAATGACTGTTTGAACATTCCCTCCAACACCTTTCTCTCTGTTTCCTGCCATCATAACCAGCCCTCCAAAAGTGCTGCTGGAAGGCTGAGGGGCAGGTGACTTTAGAATGTACAAACTGTGAGTGTTATTATTATTATTACACACACACACACACACACACACACACACACATTAACACACACACATACACACACACACACACACACACACACATATACGCAGATAAATACACACACACACACACACACAAAGGAAGGAAGGAAGGAGTGTGTCACCTCAGGCAGGGCAGGAATATTTTCTCTCTTTAGTCCCATTGATCCTCTCTGCATGTGGGTCACAGATGAGGGTCCGTTTCCAGCAGAAACATCCAGATTTCAACTGAAATGTAAATCAATTCTGTCTTAATTGTGGGTCTAATTTATGGTGTGATTATGTTTTTGTAGCTATGTGTAGCAGCTTGCCCTTCTGAAAGCCTTCCACAGAAAGATCGCAGAGCAGAGCAGAGCAGAGCAGTGTGACTTTCTTAAGCAAAGGAGGGGCACAGGACATTCAAAGGCAGTATTAACACAACCATTCAAATTAACACAACCACCAATGAATCCTGAATCATCACAGAGCACATGGATACCTTGGAGAAATGAGCTTCCTGCCCCGCATCAACAAACCCAGAGCACGCACAGGAAGTGTGTCGGAGCATTTCCTGTTTCGCAGCCAGGCTCAGACTTTCACCCGCAGGGATTATGAGCACACATGTGCCACCTCTCTCCTCACCACTCACAGGTTTATAATCTCAAACGCGTCGCGTTAATCCTGTGTGTGCTCCATTCATTTAACCCCCCATCCCAATCTGCGCCCACAGTGCACTCCAGACACTCTGACACTAATCTACAGTACATTACACATCTTATAGGGGCAGTAGATGTTGGTTAAGAGGAGACTTAGAGCTGGGACATTCATGAGATGATGATTCCCTGACTCCTCCTTCTTCTGCGTGTGAGAGCTGCTCCTCACACCGAACGCGTTTATGTGCCAGCTCGTAATCCCTCAAACACCATCTCATCCATCGCTGTGTTTCTGGCAGACAGAGTCTATCAATGCAATGCTTTAAGGAAAGGGCAAACTGGCACTCCATAAATGTTTACAGAGATCGTTAATAACTTGACTGCGAGACCAGCTGCCCCAGAGTGTAAAATGGGAGATTGATGCATTGTGGGTCAGGCGCTGAGTCTCCATTAGGGAACGGATGTTATCCATCAGCTTTCAGGACAGGGGGAGTCTTCCCAAAATTGTCTCATCGATGCTCGTACCTGCACTCCTAAACTGGCACAATTTAATCCGTAACCATAGCGACAGGACATCCGTTGTTTGCATGTGTGTTGACGTCTGAGCTTCAGCTTGACTCACACCACACATAAACAAACAAACAGCAGTTCTGGGAAGATGTGGTAAAATATTTGTACTGTAATCCCTTCTCATTCGTTTATCATCTGCTGGCTTTGTGACCCTTTTCTCATCGTTCCAGTGCTTTGAACAAGTCGCTAAACTAGCTGCTAATTTACCTCAGGGAACTGAGCAAAACAAAACCCATCCTGAGCCAATGTCATAGAAACCATGAAAGAAAAAACCCTCTCTGAGCATCATGTGGGAGTGTGTGTGTGTGTGTGTGTGTGTGTGTGTGTGTGTGTGTGTGTGTGTGTGAGAGTGTGTGTGTGGGAGTGTGTGTGTGTGTGTGTGTGTGTGTGTGAGAGTGTGAGAGTATGTGTGTGTGTGTGTGTGTGTGTGTGTGTGTGTGTGTGGGAGTGTGTGTGTGTGTGTGGGTGTGAGTGTGTGTGTGTGTGTGTGTGTAGTGTGTGTGTGTGTGTGTGTGTGAGAGAGTGTGTGTGTGGGAGTGTGTGTGTGTATAGTGTGTGTGTGTATAGTGTGTGTGTGTGTGTGTGTGGCGCAGAATCGGCAGAATCCCTTTGATAAAGCCTCTCCTTTGTGTCTCAGTAACTCATTCTCAAAGCTGGTGATTAGAATGCGTCCAGTGGGGTTAATCTCAGGCGATCTGAGCGCGCTCTTCTCTCATTTTCACTCTCCTGAGTTTACATTAAAGGACTCATCACTCACAGATACCACGGTTCCTGGAGTTTGAGACCGCGCCAGTAATTAGCCATGGCCAAAACACAATCAATTATAATTATGCAAATTATATTAACTTAACCCTCAGTAAGTGCCATGGCAACAGGAGTCATCAAACAAGAGAAAAGAGAGAGAAAAGGAGAAAGGGATTCAGTTTGTTGTCGTGTGATTTATCAAAGCAAACAAGTCATAACTGAGAAATGCATTTTCAGCTGAAGGAAACATAAACATAAAAGGGGAGAGTGCATTTATCGTTGTCTTTGCTGTTTCTCCACATGCCTGGATGACAGGGAAGTTTAAAAAACAAATCCCATATTGCTACTTTACGAATCACACAGCACTACACGCTACAAATAATTCCCAAACCACCATCAGCAACAAAACGGTTTATTCATGAGCTGCATTAAGTGAAAATCCTTGTAGAGGCTTTTTGAACTGAACTTCAGTACAGCGATCAACAGCAGTGGTATCAGTGACAGTATAAGGTAATAAGATAATAAGATAAAGCCAGTATAACTGCATGTGAGCAGGCCTGTGGAAGGCAGGTTTTAGGGGTGAAACCCGTGCCTGTTCTGAATCTGGGTTGTTCCTCCTCCTCTCCAGAACGCAGCCGAGCACAGCGAGATGGTATTTGGGGTGCGTGTCCTTGGATACCACCAGTTTGACTCACAGATGAATGACCAGAGAGTGGCTGAGGAGTCATGGCCTGTGGAACACAGACCCCTCATTCAGAAGCGCCCGTTTGGGACGTGTGTGTGTGTGTGTGCGTGTGTGTGTGTGTGCGTGTGTGTGTGTGCATGTGTGTGTGTGTGCGTGCGTGTGAGTGTGTGTGTGAGTGTGTGTGTGTGAGTGAGTGTGAGTGTGTGTGTGTGTGCGTGCGTGCGTGTGTGAGTGTGCGTGCGTGTGTGTGAGTGTGTGTGAGCGTGTGTGGGAGTGTGGAATGTGTGTGTTGTTCCTCTCCATGACCCTTCTGTGAGGGACTCAGAGCAGCAGAACGGTCAGTTTTGGAGAACAGAGCAGCAGAACGGTCAGTTTTAGAGAACAGAGCAGCAGAACGGTCAGTTTTAGAGAACAGAGCAGCAGAACGGTCAGTTTTGGAGAAGATGCTCAATGTTTTCTGCAGTGAGGCCCGGAGAGAGGATGTGGGTGTTTACTCTGCCCCCTCATGATGTGTGTTGTTTAAACCCACGCCCTTCAAATCAAGCGCTCAGCTGGCTGGCATCAGGCCAACACACATCTCTCTCCCTTCACCTTAAAAAGATTTAAACGTGTGGGTTTGGCTCTCAGTGATATTAAACGTGCAGGTTTTGGACGTTTTGCCAGATTGAACCCCTCTGATATTGATATGGATCCTGAAATCTCAATAAAATCTGCTGGTTAATAATGTTTAAAAAAATCTGCCATTTAAGACCCTTTACAGAATGTACATACAGAAGGAGTTTGCCCTTTTTGGCCCTGCCAGCAGGGCACTCAGGACTCCTGCACCCACTGAACGATCTCTCACATCCTGCTGCAGTCCTGACCACACAGAGCACCTGTCCTGCCCCGGCCAGCTGATAGAGCACAGCTCCCACAGACCCTCCACTGTGGGGATGTGGAGGTCATGGACAGAGAGGCGGAAACACTGGAGTATGTGAGGGACACAAAGTATATCGAAAGCAGGTTCTTCCACGCAGGTGTTGTTAATTAATTAACATAATGGAAAATTAATAACCTGCCAAGGAATTCCGAACCCCTGACATTTGCTTGAAAAATTAAGCTGCCTAGTAGTCATTATTATTACTGAATACATTACCATATATATATATATTTATACACACACACACACACACACACACACACACACACGCACACAATATACTGTGTATGTATAAAGCTGGAAACAGTGGGAAAAATAATCTGGTAAAAGGAAAAATGAGGATACACTAACCCTTGAAACATTCTGACTTTTTAAGCAGAATTGATGGCAGCCGTCTAGCTGGCCAGCCTCTCTCTTTTCTGCCAGGACTTTTATGAACACTGTCAACAAAAATGTAAAAGAACAAGGGCTTATTTTCTGAAGTCCTCCCTCGTAGCGGCCTTTGAACAGTCCTCTGGTGTGTAACTGAGACTCCCTTCCACAGCTACGCTGTCACTGTGAATCAACGCCTTCAGACGCCCCAGCGAGACACTGCAGTTCACCCCGGATATCACAGAGCGCGCCCACGCGGGCACTCCCATTGGCCGCTGTTGAAACAGGCTGGCGTTTCAGTGGTGAAAAACCTGGGATGTTTGCGGGTTTAGATTCAGGCTGGTCTGTAAGGTACCGGGCTACCCTTCTGAACAGAGTTCTGTTTGAAGTTCAGGTGTGGTCAGCTCGCGGTGTATCCAACTCCTTCAAGAACATCCGACATGTGCCTCCCGGGTGGTCTAGCGGTTACAACGTTTGACGCTGGCCACTGCAACTGGGGTTTGATTCCACCGGCCGCGCCAGAGTCGGCTCTGGCCGGGAGTGCCACTAGGGGGCGGCGATTGGCTGTCCACTTCAGGGAGGGGGGAGGGAAGCCGATATGAGCTCGCTGCGTATAGGAGTGGCTCTGTGTACCAGGGTTACAGTCAACGGCTTGGCGAGTGCCGGATCGGAGGATACAGTACATCGCCTTTGTCATTCAGGTCTCAGGGCTACGGCAGCGAACTCACAATACGAGGGGGTTGACATGGAAAAAGAGGGGGTGAGGTACAGGTAGCTGTACTGCAGTGGACGCTTGCACTAATAACACGCTTCCATAGCAATCACAGTTTATTCATTCAAAATTAGCCCTGGGTAATAAGCTCTGCATAATTGCTTTAATGTAATGGTGTTCCTGTTAGACACTGACCATTAGGGTATTTCTTTGTATGACATAGAGAGAGAATTTCATGAAATTACTGGAGTACACCAGAGGCATTCGAGGTGATTTAATGCAAAGTGTACAAATCTAAATCTACCATCAGCACTCTCACACGGTCTCCAGAATGGGTTTGAAGTCTGTGTGTGCTTATATTTATTCAAACCTTTAAACCATTTCATAATTTTTTTCCCTTTCATTCTTTTGAAGTTTAGAAACATGTTTGATGCTTAGTTGGTTCTCCCAGCACATTTTTCAGCACCAGATTGGAGAAATGCAAAGTTGAGAATCAATTAGAGACCGAAGCTACACCAACTTCACAATGAATATTTTATAAATTAATTTGTGATTTTCGATGTCCCCAATATACATTTGTATCACATGTATCATTATACAGCATTTTTCAGAAGGGAAAAGCTCCCTGTCGATTAGATTTGAGATTTGACACAGACAATGAGGCTCAAATACAGACAATGAGGCGCTCTGAGACTCACTCAGACTCCGCACTGAGACTCACTCAGACTCCACACTGAGACTCACTCAGACTCCACTCTGCGCTCTGGGACTCACTCAGACTCACACACTGAGACTCACTCAGACTCCACACTGAGACTCACTCAGACTCCACTCTGCGCTCTGAGACTCACTCAGACTCCACTCTGCGCTCTGAGACTCACTCAGACTCCGCTCGCTCTGAGACTCACTCAGACTCTGCAATGCGCTGAGACTCACTCAGACTCCACGCTGCGCTCTGAGACTCACTCAGACTCTGCGCTCTGAGACTCACTCAGACTCCACGCTGCGCTCTGAGACTCACTCAGTTACAACATTTGAGTGGCTCTGGAGTACCGGAGTTACAATCAGCTTGGCGAGTGCCGGCTCGGAGGAGGCGATACATCACCTTTGTCACTGCCGGTCTCAGGGCCACAGCAGTGAACTCACAATATGAGGGGGGGATTGACATGAAAAAGAGAGGGTGTAATTGGCTACTAAATTAGGAGAAAAATGGGATAAAAAAATTTTAAAAATCCCCTTAACACACCTTTATCTATTGGTCAGAACCGTGAACATGCTCTATCTGGCTGTTCTGGCAGCCTTGGTTTTACACACGTTACCATAGAGACGTTCTGAACGATAGCTCCCAAATTCATGGCCATGGCCGACGAAAGAGCTAAAAAAAAGAGCAAAATATTCAAGCAAATACGTCCCCAAGCTAGGGCGAAACTTACAACATTAAATTAGACAAGCACTGTCGGGTATTTTGACTTTCTTGAATTTGTAAGACAATTAGCATGTCACTTTCTTGCCTACTTGTGTGACTCACAGACGTGCTAAATGTACACCTTGCTCTTTGCTTTTAAAAAGCCTGAGATGAGGGTGGGCCCTCGGAGGCAGATGCATGGTGGCAGGTATGAAAGTCATGCACAGAATACAGATGCTCAGACGGTAAACACACGTTCCCTCCTCACTCCTCGCTGTCTTCAGGTGACAGCACTGTAATTACCACCTTCACCTTGGAATTATCCTCATCACTACCAACAAAGGCATCTGGAGGGCCAGATACAAGAGCCAAGGTGTGCATGTGTGTGTGCGTGAGAGTGAGAGAGTGTGACAGTGTGTGCATATGTGTGTGTGTGTGTGTGCGTGTGTGTGTGTGTGTGCGTGAGTGCGAGAGAGTGTGTGCGCATGTGTGTGAGTGTGAGTATGTGTGTGAGTGTGTGCGTGTACTTATCCCTTCTGATCCTTGCTATTCTTTCTGATCATAATTGTAATGTAATTTTAGCTTCTTAAATAGCTCCTGTGTGTGTGTGTAAATTAACCAAAAAATAAATAAAGGAACAAATATTCAATGCATAATTCATGAACATGTGTCCTTAATTCACACTAAAGACACAAAATCAGAAATGGTTACATAAGGAAGGAAGGAAAAGATGAATGACAAAATATCAGTGTTGGTTTAAAATACAAGCCTTACCATCTGCTTGTGTTTCTAACAATGTGTAAACCCTGCAGATTTTCCTTGATTGATTTTTAGATTTGTCCTTTTTTCAGTAAGGAATGGGAGATTTGCCTGTTCCTCTCCCAGTCAGTGTGGACTTCACTAAGCTCAGATGAGTCTCCTGTTGCATCCTGCTGTTCTCAGCAGCACGTTTGCAGGCTGTACTCTGCTTGTGCACATATTAGAGCGCTCTGCAGATCGTTCTGCTGCGTGTGCAACACTAAGCATGGGAGGGCGCAGAATCAACTGGATACACTTGGAACACACGTTCACATCATTGCCTTCACATAAAATCTGACCCATTTCAAAAGGGGCTATCAATATTTATTTTAATATTTTTTGTTAGTTATGTTGGAAAAACAAATTCCCAAAATGTTGACTAATAATCAGGACTAATCCGATTTGGAAAGGAAAGTATGGATGAAGTATATTTCAATGCATCCTGCAATGTTCAGTCCACTCACCAAGGATAAACAGCTCAAAGGATCACAGCTCACACCAGCCCTCTGGAACCTGCGCTGCCAGTTCTGTTCTCAGCCGTGGCAGAGTGAACATAGCGTGGTGTCCCGAGGGGTTGGGCCACACTCACGGACCTTGCAGAGGGCGTAGGCAAGTTAGATAACTCGGAGGAGGCAGTATTATAAACAAAACAATAATTTATTAAACTAATACTCTTGACAAAACACAAAACAAAAACACGGGGTAATCACAAAATCCAAAACCACAAACCGCACTCTCCTCTATCACCACCCTACTCCTCCACCATGTGATCAGCCCTTTAAATAGACCTCCAAACGGCCTTCAGCTGTTCGTTAGTCCCAATCGATTGACCTCATTCAGGTGCGGGACTGCGGGCTTCTGGGAAATGCAGTTCTTTCCTGTCCAATGGCTCCCAAGAATTAAAGAGGTAGGCTGCCATTTCCTCGTCCTGCCCCTTGATAGGCCACAATAGCCACACACACACACACACGCACACACACACACACACTCCTCCTCAGATCTGGGTAAATACGGTGAGAGAGAGCCAGGCTCATAAGATCATTCACCACGCTGTTTACACGATGCATCTGAATCTACACCAGGCGGAAAGCAGACAGCTGTATATGGATACTTTAGTACATTAAAATAGTGCGTAAACTCTCTATCCAAGCTGCTGCTGTCATTTACAGGGGCCTTGTTTCACTCAGATTGTTCTTCAGCCCAAAGGAAACAGCATTCCCCTTTCTACAGTCAGAGTTCATCTCCCCAGAATTGACCATCGATGTTGACGCCCTCCTGCACCTGGAGACTCCGCACACGGCTCTCTGGTAATCAGGCCCTCAGCAGTGACGCAAGCAGGCTGAGCCGACAGAGCTCATTACTACACACAGCATAACGGGATCCACTCAGAACCAGAACCTGGGAATCCACCCAGAACCAGAACCTGGGAATCCACCCAGAACCAGAACCTGCCAGCCCAGGTTCTGCTCTGAAGTTCAAAAGATCTGGATGCGTGTTAGTCCAGCTCACACTAGGGCCTGATAAGAGGAACGTGGGCTTCAGCAGATGAGTTGATGATCCATCAGGAGAAGCAGGCGGGCGACAGGGCAATGCACGAGTTCCAGGGAGTCCACGAGTCTAAGTGGCATCACTGAGCTGTACTGGCAGCTCCTGGCTGTGTGGGACAGCCCTGTGGAGTTCCTCTGGAGACAGCTGGGGACACGAGGGAGCATTAAGGCTGCCCTGAGACCTGGGAATCAGACAGGACGTTCATCCGCCACTCAACCTGTTTCTTTTCTTCTTCTCCTCGTTTAAAGCTCATTTCACACGCTGGCAGCGATTCTGAAAACAAAACTCTGATGAGTAATTAGTCGTGTCGTCCCTGGAGCTGCTCTTAGGGGTGACCAAGGCTGAGGTGCTGCCTGTGTGGGTCTGCACTGTGTGTGTGTGTGTGTGTGTGTGTGTGTGTGTGTGTGTGTGTGTGTGTGGGTCTGCACTGTGTGTGTGTGTGTGTGTGTGTGTGTGTGTGTGTGTGTGTGTGTGTGTGTGTGTGTGTGTGTGTGATATGGGCACCGCACTGTGTGTGTGTGATATGGGCCCACACTGTGTGTGTGTGATATGAGCCGCACCGCACTGTGTGTGTGTGATATGAGCCGCACCGCACTGTGTGTGTGTGTGTGTGTGTGTGTGTGATATGGGCACCGCACTGTGTGTGTGTGATATGAGCCGCACCGCACTGTGTGTGTGTGATATGGGCACCGCACTGTGTGTGTGTGATATGGTATGGACCCACACCCGTGTGTGTTTAAATGTGTGTGGTCTACATCAAAACACAACCCAACCCCACCAACACAATCTCCACCCTCAACACCTGCCTGGAGGACATCCGCTCTTGGATGTCTAACAACTTCCTCCAGCTCAACAGTAGCAAGACGGAGGCAATTCTGATCGGCACCGCCAAACAACTCGCCAATGCTGGCAGCATTGGTCCTCTCCTCGATAGCCAACTCATTCCCCTCTCCTCTGTTGTCACCAACCTTGGAGTTAAGCTTGACTCCACACTCTCATTCCAAGCCCATATCAACCACATCTGCAAGATTTCCTTCTTTCACCTCAAAAATATCGCCAGACTGAAGCCATCCCTCACACAAGACGACACCAAAAACTGGTCAATGCACTAATCTTCTCCCGAATTGATTATGGCAATGCACTTCTCTCCGGTCTCCCAGTTAAATTGATCAACCGTCTACAACTCATCCAGAACAGCGCCGCCAGAGTCCTCACCGGTACAAAAAGTCAGCCCACATAACCCCCATACTGCCCAACTCCACTGGCTCCCAGTCCACTACAGGATCCAGTTCAAAGTCCTCCTCCTGACCTACAAAGCCTTAAATGGACAAAGCCCCAGCTACCTCAGTGATCTCATCACCACCCACAAACCCTCACGCTCCCTCCGCTCTAGCCACTCCACTCTGCTCCTCGTCCCCCCTACACGTCTACGGACGATGGGAGACCGAGCCTTCTGCTCTTTTTCCCCACGCCTCTGGAACTCCCTTCCGGACTACCTCAGAACTGCCCCTTCCATCGAGGTTTTTAAAACGGGCCTTAAAACCCTTTTTTTCCGGCAGGCCTTCCCTTGAGCCTTTTTAGCGGCCCACCCTTGTTTTTAATCCCTTTTTTATTTCTTTTTTATGCTTTGTTAGTCTATTTCGTTATACATTTCTTTAATTTTAGCGTAGTTTTAAAAAAAAACCTTTTACTGGCCTAGCCTTAGGCTTTTATCTGTGCCATAGTTTAAAAAAATATATTTTTATATATATTTTAATTTTTTATTTTTATCTGTAAAGCGCTTCGAGATTTGTCTCGGCAGATGAGAAGCGCTCTATAAATACAATTTATTATTATTATTATTATTATTTAAATGGAGCTCTAACATTGTGTGTGTTTAAATGTGTGTGTTTAAATGGAGCTCTAACATTGTGTGTGTTTAAATGTGTGTGTTTAAATGGTGCTCTAACATTGTGTGTGTTTAAATGTGTGTGTTTAAATGTGTGTTTAAATGTGTGTGTCTAAATGGAGGTCTAACATTGTGTGTGTTACCTGAGCTGCCCACTGATACCTGTGGGGCTAATCAGACCCGGGCCAAATACATACGAACATTAGAAATTGTCCAGAACATTTTCAGAAGCACCTGCAATGCAGCAGGTTTGTTAATAAATAATAACGGCTTATCAATCATCCATCACTTATGAACATCACCGCCATGCAACAAGTCCAGTCCTGACCGGGGACACATTTACAGTTTTTCTGATATTATTTGACAGTGTGATGATCGGTGGCAAGAAATCCCAATTAAATCCATTTTGATTCCATGAAATAAGGAAATAAAATGTGATAAATGCCAAAGGGGGTGAATACTTCCTGTACCCACAGTATCTGTGAGTTTGGGGGTTATTTCTGAACGCTCACCATGGGACCCATGCTATGGGGAGTCTGGTGCCCTGAGATTCACAACGTCCCTGCGTGCACCTCACTGATAACAGAATTACAGGAGGGGACATCCCTGCTCTGCAGCGTACTGAAGTTCAGGCATTTGCTGCATGCATTTAACTGATAACAATAATTACAGTATGTGGGAACATTCCTACAATGCAGTTTATGGAGGTCACTCTAAGTTCAGATGTAGAATAGTAACTGTGTCGTCCACTAGCCTAGCAGTGATGCAAACTGGGGGCAAACGCAGAGGGATCGATGCTAGCTCTCTCTAAAAGCAGTGGGGCGCTAACGATCCCAGCAGCTTTAGCCTCCAGGCTGGTTAAACTCTTCCCCTACTCGGGCTAAAGTTTGGGAAAGAGAAGAGGGGTTAAAACAATGATTTGCACATTTATTACAGCTCAAAAAATATCTTATGAAAAGACAGCCACACAATACATATGAGATAGCCTACAGGAAGAGACAGTTTGGAGAAGGTAAAACACAGACACGTTCCCCAAACACACTGACCCCACTAGAGCACCTGTGGCCTTCGTTAGGCGAGTGAACTCTCTGAGCCAGGTCGCTAGAATTAACTCTCCAGGTCAGAACTCACTGATACATTTATGACCAACCCTAGAGCAGTGGTTCCTAACCCCGGTCCTGGAGGCCCACTGTGTGTGCTGGTTTATACTGTGTTTGCTGGTTTACATTCCAACCATAATTGCAGCCTCTCTATTGTAACTAGCTGTTAATTGTTCTTAATTAGACACTTTTAATTTCTATTAAAGCATGATTTACTCTGTTAGGCCCATATGTCAGAAATAGCTATGCATGCCATGAACAATAAACATCCCATATTCACATCCCAGGACCCAGATCAACTAATGCTCTCATTTTCATGCGCTGTCTGACACATGATTCCTTTAAAAAGAGGTTACATATTTTAATTGATTCAACAGACTGGCAGGTGAAATCAGTGAGGGCCTAATGTGAACAGCCAGTCACTGAAACCATTTATGGAAAATTACGAATTCAATGACAGAGCAATTGACAACAAGCCAAACCTGCATTGTGTTAAAATAAGTTTAAAGACAAAATGATGGTAGAACTTACACAGATGTTTTCAACAACCTTAATTGATCAAGAGACTGGCACTAACACAAACCAGCACACACAGGACCCAGGATGGAGGCTGGGAACCACAGCTCTAGACAATACCCCATCTGTTGGGTGACCAGTCAGTAGTCCCTTTGATGGGACCAGCTGCCCACCTATTGTAAGTTTACAGACAATACCAGCTCTTCAGCACATTCCATGGTTAGACCGTGCTAATGTCTTTATGGCAGGAGCTGAAGAGGGAGTGCTGCCCCCTGCTGGGAGGGTGTGTGTGTATTACCCCTCAGGACAGTCTTAAGTCTTAAGTCCTTCTACAGCGGTTGGTTCTCACGGCCCCCCAGGTCACAGACAGACAGCCAGGGACAGAGAGGACAGCCAGCTCCTTCCAGCTCCACAGTCAGCCCTTCAGACATCAGTAAAACTGATTTCTGACCATTTTCAAAAAAACACCTATTTTCATCAATATTCAAAAACAAACAAAAAATTATTTTAATACTCAGCAGTGTTTTCAATTTTTTTGGCATCTAAAGAAAAAAGAGACTTATAGCTGTTTTTTAATATAACTGATATAAGAGGCATACGCTGGTTGGATTCGTACTTGGATGGGAGACCCACTATAAAAAAACTGGTTGCTGCTGGCAGTTGTGTTGCCGGGCCAGTAGGGGGCAGTCATCCCTCTAGACCAAACAGACGTGATGCCTCAGGGCAGGGGCATTGGCATTGTGCTGTAGATGATGCTGTCCTTTGGAGGAGATGTCAGACAGAGTTATAACTCTACCGAACTGTAATCTCTGGTTATTAAAGGGCACTTATTCCGCAAGAGACTCGAAACCCACCTTTTCAGACTCCACTACCACTGAACTCTGTACATCTAGCCTATTGTCATCACCACTGCCGACCTGCTCAACACTTCTTGTATATGTGTCCCTGCCTTCTCATTTAATAAAAAAATAAAATAAAAAAAAAACACTAACCTTTTCCTTCCCAGTGCTACAGGTATGGTACGCAGTTGCCTGCAATGATGTCTATCGCTGTATTACTGCACTGATCTCCTGCGCAAACTATGATTGTTCCTACCGTGTATTAATGCACATCTTGTAAGTCGCTCTGGATAAGGGCGTCTGCTAAATGCTGTAAATGTTAATGTAAATGTAAATGACTTATCATGGCTCCATCTCGGGTGACCTGCAGAATCCTGGCCAGGCAGGCACTGTACATTGTGGGAGGCTGAGGTGGGAAAAACAGATACAAACAATGCTCTTGACTCAAAATGTGTAAATCCAATATTAAATCACATTTGTCCTTGTTTTCTGCACATGCACACAGATTATTGGCTGCCTGTGGTTTTCCAGTGAAGTCACAGCAAGGCTTTTAGGACAGGGGCAAGGAGGGGGCAACCAGAGCAGAGCAGCATCGGTGGGGGGCGGTATGATGGGACTGCTCTCACTGTGGGGGGGGTCCACTCACCCCCTCCCCACAGGGCTCAGCTCACACTCCACAGGTCCAGACACAGCTTCTATTCAGTATCAATTCTCCTCTTCCCTCTCTCCAGCACTTTAGTCATGCGATTGTTGGAGGAAAATACTGTGGTTTTTCCCCGAGGACCTAAAAATAGGTTTTGAGTTTTTTCTGTCACCGAGGATCTAATTTAGCCGGGTGCAGCACAACAGGGAGGTCAGAACATTGCGTCCCTCTGTCCTGTCCTGTCGTGTCCTGTCTCTCTCTCCTGTCCTGTCTCTCTCTCTGTGCTGTCTCTCTCTGTGCTGTCTCTCTCTCTCTCTCTCTCTCTCTCTCTCTCTCTCTCTCTCTCTCTCTCTCTCTCTCTCTCTCTCTCTCTCTCTCTCTCTGCCTCTCTCTCCTGTCTCTCTCTCTCTCTCTCTCTCTCTCCTGTCTCTCTCTCCTGTCTCTCTCTCTCTGTCCTGTCTCTCTCTCCTGTCTCTCTCTCTCTCTCTCTCTCTCTCTCTCCTCTCTCTCTCTCTCTCTCTCCTGTCTCTCTCTCTCTCTCTCTGTCCTGTCTCTCTCTCTCTGTCTGTCTCTCTCTCCTGTCTCTCTCTCTGTCTCTCTCTCCTGTCCTGCTCGTATCCACGAGTTTGACCGCCTTCGCTGATTAGATCTCAGAATCTGTCTCTCTCTCATTACAACACTGAGCCAAGAGCCAACCAATCACATCCTCTCTAAAGGGATCCCACAGAGCCAAGAGCCAACCAATCACATCCTCTCTAAAGGGACCCCACAGAGCCAAGAGCCAACCAATCACATCCTCTCTGGAGTGAAGGGGCTCCACATTCTATTCTGTCTGATTTTCAAACATATTCATATTCCTGTAAAAAAAGGAATTATTCATATTTTAATAAATATTCCCAAAACGTAATAAAATGTAAAAAATGTCAAATGGAATCTAACAATTAAAATCAATTCTATCCATTTACATTTTAGCAGATGTTCTTATCCAGAGCAACTTAGTTTACATACAATCCATTTGTACAGCTGGATATTTTACTGAAGCAATTCAGGTTAAGTACCTTTAGCTCAAGGGTACAACAGCAGTGCCCCACCTGGGAATTGAACCAGCAACCTCTGAGTTACAAGTCCAGTTCCCTAACCATTACACTACACTGCTGCCCTACCCCTACAAAACCAGAAACAATCTCAGAGTAAACACAAATGAGATTTTGCATCAAATGTATAGTGGAATAAAATGAATGAATTTAAGCTCTTCGAGGAGATTAAGCACTTCCACATTTGGGCCGTGTGGGTAATGCCTTTTAACGGATCTCTTCTGAGCAAACAGGACAATACGGCACTTAGAATCATGCACTGTGACTCCGACCAGCACTCAGCTCTCTGGAGGAAGATTCATTTGTCTTTGCTTTCGTTGTTGAAGCATTGGCACTTCAAACCTCCTCCGTGTTTTGTGCATATGCTGCGTCAGGTGTCTGCACCAGTGCACATTTACATTTTTACATTTACAGCATTTAGCAGACGCTCTTATCCAGAGCGACTTACAAGATGTGCATTAATATATGGGAAGATCAATCATTGCAAGTGCAAGAGATCAGTGCAGTAATACAGCAATAGACATCATTGTTGGCAGCTACACACCGTACCTGTAACACCGGGAAGGAGAAGGTCAGTAATTTGATGTGCAGGGAGCTGTCTGCTGTAATCCTGCTGGAAGAACAGCGCGTCGCTGCGGGGGAAGGGACGGAGAGTGGAGCCACAGAGGTCTGCTTCTCAAGCACATTTTATTACATTTCTATGGATTTATTGTAAGGCCACAAACATAACTCAACGCCTTCCGTGACCACAGCGTAGGGTGTAGGGTTTGAGTTATACCAGAACACCTACCAGGTCCCCCTATTCTGATCAGAAATAGATAAATCACAGTGCGGCTGTATTCAACCACACGCGCACACACATGCTCACCGGCACCCATGTAATTACACGATTTAGCGACCAACTCGAGCGCTGATTTAATGGCGCTTTGAAATGCACATCATCACAACACATGTCCACCCCCTACACAACGATCATCAGAGAGAGAACCTGCTGGGCTATCCACAGCCCGACTCAACGCAGACGGCTCCCTGCTTATCTGCATCACCATTATTAACATGGAACATGAAGTCGCATTATGCATCATGGCCACTGAACGCCCAGCCTCCCCACACTGCAAGCTGACAAACACGCAAACACCAGCGATATACTCAATAGTGCAAAAGTCTATTTAAATATTTTAGGGGTTATTTTGCAACAATAGAATATTCTTTAGAATAATAATAGAATATCATTACATTAGAAATAATTAGAAATGAAAATGATAGAAGATCATAGAAGGTGTCGGAGGACCCAAGGAGGCCATTTTGTCTGAGTGCCCAGTACTGCGTGAAAAAGAACGAACAAATCATTTTGAACGGATCATCCTCTTGCTCGAATCCTACCGAGTCTGTAATGGTACGTACTGGTTCCTCCCACTCCAGTTTCCCTCACCAGCAGCTCTTCCGATGTCGGGCTAGTTGCCCTCCCCTCCCCGCCGCCCGCCTACTCTCTCAACCTTATATGCACCGAGACAAATGGCTTCTGTAAATTAAAAATGTACTGGCTACAGTGAGCCACAGAACCACTGTCAATGATCACCATACAAGTATTGCAGTAAACAATGTGTTACAGTGTACCTTCTCAAGCAAACCTTTTATGGTCCAGTACCTTCTCAAGCAAACGTTTTATGGTCCGGTACTGACCGGTTTGGACTGAAGCTGAGTTGTGGTTTTCCCCAAAGACTTATCTATAAAATAGTCTTGTTTTTATATTTTTTTCACAATTTTGTATTGAATCATATTCTAATTTTGACAGATCCCTTCCCCAACATGTGTCATGTGACGTCTGGATGAGATATTTGCGTTGCCCATGGTTAATAGAGAGGGTGTACTGTATGTTAGGTCATGTATATTTTGGTCACCACATCATTTAGAAGATCAGAAACAATGTTCTATGTTAATCTTGAGGTGAAGCGGAACTTCCGATCCGTCCTAGGATGTGATATCGCCTCACGCCAGCAGGGGGGCCCCTACTTTGGAGGCCCCAAATTAATTAATTGGTTTGAGCGTTGGGAAATCACAGCATGCCACTGCATGTGAAGGTCAATTAGAGGTCAGCGTGTATTTCAGGAGTAACTGCAGTGCCAGTTAATTTAGAGATGGTGCTAACAGACACGCCTTTGTCCTCACAAACGGGACGTGGTTCAGGGAGAAATGGGGAACCTGCTGGAGCTCAGAGTGTGTCTGTAATCACAGCCAGCTGCCCTCTTCCTTTTGTTCCCCATCAGGACAGACGAGTGTCAGGGGCTGATCAATGCCAGGCCATCTCACTGAACACAGAGCCGGTAAATGTACAACATTTCTCGACTTTAACGACTGTGTTCTCTTTCACTGTGTCACGTTTTATTATTCCATGATATGTTATTTTTATAATCTGGGTCACAAGTGCAAGGAGATTGGATTAAATTGACTATTTTAGTCTGGATTCTAAAATGTGCTTCACAGAGGCCAAATCAATTGGTTGAATGTACATGAAAAAATAAAGTAGTCAATCCAATTTGAGGGGTAAAAATCATTACCCTACTTTACTTCACATAAAACTAGAGTAGTTTCCCAAGGGAAAAAAGAATGACAAATCCTGCTTCCATATCCTGATTGTCCAATCCTGCTTCCATATCCTGATTGTCCAATCCTGATATCCCGTTTCAAATTGATGATTGTCAATCCTGCTTTTCTTTGTCCAATCCAGTGATGTCACCTGCTCTTCTCCAGTAACCTTGATGACAAAAAGCAGGACATGAAGCAAAGCATGCTGGGAAAACTGATTGTGAAGGAAAGGTCAATATGGATCAACAGCAGAGCTCAACCTGTTTGTGTAAATCACAATAGATCATGGTTTTATTTCAGAAGTGAAGCTGGTCACTTATAAACAGAAAACCCTCAACAAGAGAGGCCAGATATATCACTGTTTATTTGATCATATTTAAAAATTGAACTGAAATATGCACAGAACTGTAGAATACAAACATGGGAAAACATAAAATAATCAATTACATTTTCAGTGCTGTAATACTTCACTCTGTGCACAGCAATTTGTACATCAAGAAATTTTTGTTTAAAAAAATAATGAAAGTGCTGTATTTCCTGAAAAAAATAATAAGCTTCTCACATAGAAAGAATATACTCTCTATACATCAGTAAAACACAATCCCTTAAATCCCACAATCACAGTCAAATCTGTACCTTTACCGCTACACGTTGGAGGATGGGGTGAGCGAACTCCCTTCCGTATGAAACGGCAGCTCTGAGTCGTGTTCTGTGACCGGGAGACATGTTCTGACCGGGAGACATGTTCTGTGACCGGGAGACATGTTCTGACCTGTCCAGGAGGTCGAGAGACACTCCACATATCCATCCATCCATCCATTGTTCTGGTCAGGGTCGCGGGGGCTGGAGCCTATCCCAGCATGCGTTCCGGGCGAGACATGTTCTTCACTCACACACTCATACCTACGGGCAATTTAGATCTCCAATTAGCCTAGGATGTCTTTGGTACCGGAGTACAGAGACACGGGAGAACACAAACTCCAGAAAGGCCCCGGCCTGGATATTTTGCTGTGAGCATAACTGCACCACCGTGTTATTTGAGCATAATTGTTAACGCAGTGCAGTCCCAGTCTGATCATAACATGTTTGTATTGAAGCCCGTGAGGGATGTGAGAGAGACTAAGATAGAGCCGCACTGGGTGAGCAGAGGGTTTGGAGACGGCCTGAGCCAGCAAGCACAGCAGAGGAGATACAGCGTGTAAGAGTTATGTTGAGGAGCAGGAGGCCGGTCATCCAGTTACATCTTTACATTTTAGGCATTTAGCAGACGCTCTTATCCAGAGCGACTTACAAGATGTGCATTAGTACATGGTAGGAACAATCATAGTTCACACAACAGATCAGTGCAGTAATACACTGTCCAGTTACAGTCACATTTGAGGAGGATAAAAGAGGGAAAGAAATATATCTCTGAACGTAATCTGTCATATTTATTCATAGCATTCATATTTAAATCCATTAGTGAACATATTAATAGAGATGGTATTGGATTTTTGTTGCAGGCTACTGTGTCTAATGCCTTTTGTCTTAATATCCATGTTTAGTAAATCATAATATTCCCATACATAATATAATTTTTCCAGTACAGACTTCCATGCAGATTATGCTATATCGATATGTTGTATAGACATCGCTTCTGCAGATACAGCTTCTGTGTCTCCACCAGTTTATCCTTGTTAAACATTCATTATGAATTCTGAATTATGTGATGTTATATACATTCCATCTATCTCTTTGTATTTGTGTGTTCAGCAGTCTGCTGCTGCTAGTGCTGGTTTTAGTAAAAACAATGAGAGATGTCACCTCAAACCCGACCAGCTGCATTGGGTCCCCAGTACTGAAGTTCTGCCCCAGGACTGTAGACGTCACTGTGACCGGACTGCACAGTCTGTGCGCTGTTTTGTGAGGGGTTAGGTTCGGCAGTGAACCTCCCCAGAGAGCAGGCTGAATCTGCTTGTGACCCGTCCCACCACTTCTCTGAATCCTAAAAGACATTTATTATATTGCATCGTCTATCCCTTTCTCACAACACCCAATTACTCACCGTATCAATGTGGAGGACACAGTCCCTCGAAACGCACATGTGGACTCCTTCATCCATACTGCTGGCCCCATGGTACACTGAGGAACGATCAGAATTGTGTCACAAAAACCTGGTCAAACCGTAACATCAACCATGTCCATTTGGGGGTTTTGGCATGATTTTATATTGGGTTTTTTATACATATTTTACATTCTATCCTCCCAGTGCTGTATAATTAATGGCTCTCAGATTGATTGTCTCTCCTTCACAAAAAATATCTGCAATAAAAAAAATCTTTCTTAAAAAGCCTTGATTGGATTGTGAGTACATTTTGATAGGATATGTAAATCCCTATCACCGATTGGGATTTGGGTAGATCAGCCATCACAGTATTAATGTTGCTTTAGAGCAAAACCAATCAATGAAACAGCATTCATGCAAGAAGCTTATGAGTGTGGCCCGTTAATATTAATATTATGAATATCCTGAATATCCTGGTCTTGAGCTCTTCTCCTCTATTCTTCCCCAGTTTGGGCGTTTGTCACATCACCAGTGTTTCCCGTGTCATCACTGTGAAACCTTCGGTGAATTAGGCGACTACTGAAGACTCACCTCTTCAGGGTGCACCTCTCCCCGTAGTCCGGTTTTTGTTAACTTAGGGACGTAGCTGCTTAGTATTACATGTCTACTTGTTTATGTATTATATTAGGCTTAGGCATTATTTTCCGCACTGTTTGCTTTATTGCTACCTTTGAATTGTGGCTACAGATTTACCTACAGGTCCTAGTTTAACTATGTGGTTGCTCCTAGCACCTGGAACTGTACTTCCCACTAGGGTGGCTTTCAGCTAAACTGTTCTTGACTACGGTTAACACTTTGTTGTACGTCGCTCTGGATAAGAGCGTCTGCCAAATGCCTGTAATGTAATTCAGGAGAGCACAGTGAAGCAGGCCAAGACACTGGACAGTCTACAGCCCATCAGCTGAGCTGTGTACTTACTGCACAGGAGGAGCTGGCACAGGTGGACCACAGGTGCAAATCACTCTTGTGCAATGTGACAGTGAGTGACACTCTGGGCTCTAAGGAGATGACTGAAGACTCCATTTAGTAGATGAACAAATATGCTTTAATCAACAAGCACCTCCCTTTTAGAATACAGGTGGCTGATACCAGTAGACATACTAACAGCGCTCCCTAGTGCCCTGGTATGCAGTAGTAGATATGTCAGTACACCTTTTTCCTAGGAAATGAACGAAACCTCCAACTGTGCTAGGAGGGGCAAATGCATTTAATAAGAACAACGCCTTTTATGTGGAATTAGCTCTTGAGTGAGGGCACAGGAAAATGACTTTCTCAGGTAAGCAGTATAATTAGGAGCTCGATTGTGTAAACCCTGTTTTACTCTAGGTTTGAGGTCTCTGCATGGGTGACGTCTGTCCATCCGTGCTCAGGCACCATGCGGAGTTCCAGGCTTGTACGGACAGTGTCTGAAGTGCCTGCTGGGACTTCCTTGTGTGTTTTAATCAGCTGTCGTCTATTCCACCTGTCCTGCTCCCCCGTTGTGTGACTGGGCTTTAATCCCACCGCTGTGCTGGGCTCGAATGCGTCTCTCAGCCTCACCACACCACCTGCCTGCAGTGCTGGCTGTGCGCCCATGGGATCCTCTGTGGTGCTGGTTATTCTCTCTGTTCTGGATGACCCTCAGTCTACTCCCCCTGGTGTGAGGGATGGAAGCCGCTTGGCTCTGTCCTGTGCTGTGGGTAGTGTTGTTCTGGTCCTGTGGCCCATCAGCAGATGTGCTGGGAGTGGCAGCCTGTCCACAGATGTGTTCCTTTAGTCCAGCCGTGTCTCAGCCACGGATCACGTCTTTGTTACCTGTACTTTGATATTTTGACAGCTTGTTACATTGTTACTTTGTTACCTGTCCTTTGATATTTTGATAGCTTACCTGTACATTGTTACTTTGTTATTTTGTTACCTGTTCTTACGTCTTTTCAGTGCTTCTTAGGGTGGGTGACGGCGCGCCCTGTGATGTAATAATGCTTTGACCAATAGGAGAAGGTTTTGAGCGGGAGCTGGAATTCAGTCTTAATTTTGAAACAAGATGGATGCCACTGTGAGCGTTCAATTGGAGTTGTTCAGAAGAAAACATACAAAGACACAAGCTCACAGCAAGCCACTATCAGTGTGTGCACAGGCCTTTCAGTCGAGTAATGAAATGTGTGAACTTATTTATCTATAGATTTTTACACTGCAACTATTTCCTTAGTAAATGTGACCCTTAGTGTTTTGAGCTGCTAAATGTTTTTATTGGTGATAATCTGGTGCTCTGTGTTGTGTTTTTATCAGAGTGCAAAGAGAGGATCGTGGAATGGCTGCATATACTACCGATGGACTGTATGCCAAGACTTCTACCATTGGTCATAATGGGTCATGTTAGATCCCTTCCAGATAAGATGGACGAGCTCTCGGGAATTATTGAGACAGGAATGATGATCCTCTGTACAGGGACTGTACTGTGATAGTCTGTAGCTGCCTTAGCGTCTGATCCAGGAACCAGACCGCGGGGGGTTGAGGGGGGGTCGAGACCGCGGGGTCGGGGGGGCCGAGACCGGGGGGTCGGGGGGTCGAGACAGAGCGCATCGCTCGCTCATATCATCAGGAAATACTGCACTTTCATAGTGAGTGCCAGATAACTTAATTTTAATCACTTTATTTATGATTATAGGCCATAAAAGCAGTGTAGTTTTATAAAACTGAGAGATAAATCACACCGCTTCACGTTGAGCTTGTTTTTAATAACGTAAATGAACGCTCGTCTTCTGAGGTACACAACCTGGGGCCACTTTTCACTGGGCTAGGCTGCAGAACCTCACAGGAAATCTGTCACCAGGGTATATATACGTGTATATATAGTGTGTATATAGTGTATATATAGTTTGTATATAGTGTATATATAGTGTGTATATAGTGTACATATAGTGTGTATATAGTGTATATATAGTTTGTATATATACACACACACATCACCTCAACATTAATATGGCCCCTCCTACCCTTTCCTCCTTCAACTTTTTAGTTTTATTTTCATTTCTATGTTATGCTGCCTTGTTGCCTTGGGTATGAGAACAATAACAATGACAATGATAATTCACATTGTGGTGATAATTATGATTATGGTTATTACAATGATAATCATTATTATTATTAGCAGTAGAAGTATTAGTATCATTATTACAAGTAATATTAATGATAATCTTGCCTCTTTCATTTTCAAATGCCCTGGTGGAAAGTGTATACTAAACTGCATGAAAAGAACACGTAGTACAGCTTTCTGAAACAGGAACACTTGTATGATAGATATTAGAGCAGCACCACCATATCTAAGAGAAGCTCTGATCTTTTCACTTTTAATTAAAATCAATCAAAGACCACGAATGCCAAATTAATTATTCAAAACATGTGCACACAAACAGACATACTTTGAACCTCCAAGAATTGGATTTTTTAGTTTTAGTAATTTATTACCACATTACCATTCCCTTCCCACCCATCGCCTCATCCTGTCCGTTCCACGATACAAGGTTCTGCATATTTAGCAGTATCCAGGCAACAGCAGACATGCATTAAATCACTGTTGGAGGTTACAAAATTCTCCCACCCTGCTCCAGGACAGAACTATCTTAAGTAAGATAACATCGTTTCAAAGGCAACTTGGATTTATTTTTTTAACCCTGACAAAAACCTCAACTGATTCAAATATGATCCAATGTCCAATATTCCAGATGTATTTTTTATATTGAGACTACATAGGATAAATAATATGGGTTATTGTAAAACAGAGCACTAGTGAAACAGAGCACTAGTGGAACAGAGCACTAGTGGAACAGAGCACTTCCCTGTGGGAATGAACGGGGCAGAGAGTGGTGTAAACTCTATAAACACTCTCTGGTTTGTAGGGGAGAGAGGTTAGGGTTAGGGGAGAGAGGTGTAGATAGTCTCTGGTTTGTAGGGGGAGAGGGGTTAGGGGAGAGAGGTGTAGATCGTCTCTGGTTTGTAGGGGGAGAGGGGTTAGGGGGGGAGAGAGGTGTAGATAGTCTCTGGTTTGTAGGGGGAGAGGGGTTAGGGTTAGGGGAGAGAGGTGTAGATGGTCTCTGGTTTACAGGCAGTGGTTTGTAGATACTTTTCCAAAGTGACTTACAGTAGTGAATTCAAACATTTTTCAGTATATGTGGTCCCAAGTGAAATCAAACCTACAACCTAAGCATTGTCAGTGTTGCTAAAAATGTATTTATGTATGCAAGTTGTATTTACTAGGCTTGTGCAGATATTCATCTCCATATTATCATGTAATTGTAAATCATAATTAGATTGAGTATTTTACATGTTTTGCACAGTTATATAATGTGGTTTGGGTTATACGTCTGGGGATCATGAAATTGCACAGAGGGATCACATCTCACAGCGAAAGCCAGAAACTACATTACATCACATCACATTACAGGCACTTAGCAGACGCTCTTATCCAGAGAGACTTATACAGTTTTACATTTCTCTACATGCAAATCCATTTATTCAACCAGAAATGTACTGAAGCAATTCAGGTTAAGTACCTTGCTTAAGGGCACGACTGCTGTGTCCCACCTGGGAATTGAACCTGCAACTCCTGAGTTACAAGCCCAGCTCCCTAACCACTACACTACACTGCTGCCTGACTAGAGAGCAGTAAAGGCATGACACAACTCTTGGAGTATGAAAACATTAATTTAGAAATTATTTACCAGCCAACAATAAACATTAAGCTGCCTATTGGTCTGGCTGGGAGCTGTGGAATCCTCAAGTGCAAAATCTGGTACAATGGTAAAAATGTACGATGGTAATTAGCATGGCCTGAAACAATCCTAGGGACAGATACAATTATCCTGAGTGTTGAATCAGCTAAATAAGCAAGTGGATCTTCCAGGCAAACAGAACAGAAGCGTCGTTCAGAAGGAATTACGCCCCGGCAACGGGAGCTTTATCGTAACCATGCTGATGGCCTTGTTCCGCCAGAACCTCTTCAGGGAGTTCGCTGGTGGGCCTGCATGCTAATGACAACATGATTAATCTCTCGTGCGTTTCCCCCTCGGTCAATTAGGAGACAAACAGCCGTGATACACTGAGCAGGACACAGGGGGCAGAAGGGCCCGGCCCGTTGATGGGTAAACGCTAACCGCACTGGGGCCAAAACCGCAGGACACAAGACAAAGACCAAACACCGTGGACATTTATTGTGCATCTTTAAAAACTTTGATTGAGTGATGAAATTCCCTGCAGTGCTCCATTCTAGGTTGAAGCTCTAAATGTCAATATTGGCACTAAATGTTCAATATTGTGAGCCTCTGCTCCAATGCATCTGGTTTACGGGCAGTGACTGTTTCTGTGGGTTTCTGGTGCATGGTGGTTGCCTGGAGCCAGTCTGTTATCACTGAGAGGGGAAACGCTGGCCCTGAGATCGGAGCACAATCCCACAATGCACCTGCTGTTGCTGAATTGGGCTGAAATGTGTAAGGCAGGGATGCCCAAGTTCGGTCCTGGAGATCTACTGGGTGTGCTGGCTTTTGTTTCAGCCCAGCACCAACACACCTGATTCCATTAATCAACTGCTCGTCAAGGCAATGAATGTTCGAATCAGGTGTGTTAGTGCTGGGCTGAAACAAAAGCCAGCATGCCCAGTAGATCTCCAGGACCGAACTTGGGCACCCCTGGTGTAAGGGATGGAAGCCACCTGGCTCTGTTGCTGTGACGTGTCCACAGTTTCATGTCGACCCCCCCCCCTCGTAACCCCCCCTCGTAACCCCCCCCTCGTATAGTGAGTTCACTGCTGTAGCCCTGAGACTGGCAGTGACAAAGGCGAAGTACCGCCTCCTCCCACAAAATGCTGTTACGGGCTTCAGTGGAGAGAAGGGCTCTGGCCCGGCGTTTACTATGGGGTGCGTTTCACGACCTACGCCGGAGTGAGCCGGATCGGGTCCGCCGTGAAGCACGTAAGGGAGTCTCCAGAACATGGGTGGGGGGAATTCCATCTCAAAGGAAGTGGAGTTTGCTGCCCTCGGAGAATTAGCTTGCCTTGTAAAGACGAGTGGCGGACTCGTGTGGGGAGGGTACATTTAAATAAACAGAAGGTGTAATTGGGCACTAAATTGGGAGAAAAACGGGAAAAAATCAGAAACAAATTGCTCTTTGATTGTCTTTCACCTGCAGTCCTAAAGAAAGCTGACAGAGGAGGCCTGCAGATAAAAACTGCAGTTCACAGCCTGGCCTGCAGGGGCGCATGTTGATGAGGTCATTGCTCCACTGTGCATGGACTCCAGCGGCTGCATCTGTTAGCCGGCCCAGAAACCACAAACACCGTATTTCACCAGAGCCACCGTCGGCAGGAAAAGTAGAGCAGGCTAATCGAGGGCAGACCCCTGCAGATTCATTAAATATTACGCTACATATCTCAGGTCTCATGCACAGCACTTTCATTTGTCAGGAGCATTTTTCTGGTTTTCCACATTTTGCAGAGTTTGAGGATGCTGCACTTTCTTTCGCCAGGTAAACAAAATGCAAAGCTTCTGCCTCGGAGAGAACGAAGCTGTGTGTGTCCTCTTCTCTTAAACAGGCACAAACACAAACCCTGCTGGTAGTGTTTGGTTCTGTGCTTATTTTCTCTTTCTGCTGGTGAAAATGCTGCTGCTACTGCCCTGGTATTAAGTGCCACACAAGTGGGGTCAGATTGTATAGCGCATGGCTCTTTATTCTGCTGTATCGTGTGTGTGTTTGTCTTTATTCTGCTGTATCGTGTGTGTGTTTGTCTTTATTCTGCTGTATCGTGTGTGTGTTTGTCTTTATTCTGCTGTATCGTGTGTGTGTTTGTTGGCTTCTCTAGGGAGGACGAGTACTGCAGAATTGCATTAGAACATAAGAACGATAATGAGAGCAGGCCACTCAGGCGTCTCTGGAGAATATCTATCTTTGTGTCAGGCCCGGACAGCCCAGCGGCCTCTGTTTCCTTTATAAAAACCTTCCTCTCCCGTTTGTACTCCAGGTTTTGTGGTAAAAACCACTGCGATGACAACGCTTGGACTGTATCTGTAGCGATGATCTATAGCCATGTTAGTACGCTCTTGTAAGTCGCTTTGGATAACAGTCTACGCCAAAGGACAAAATTATAATTGTAAAATGACCTGGCAAGCTATTCCACGCATTAACGCTTTAACACATTCAGTGCTTTGTAAAGGCCTCTGCACGCTCGAAGGACAACAACACGACAGCAACACAACCAGGGCTCTGCAACACCAACGCAGCCTTTGTGACCTGCGCAGAGGGGGTTTCAGAGGGTGTCGCGTACCTAGCACAAAAATCTAACTCGCGACCGCAGCACAACCGTTCACGTAGACGTTGCACATCATTGATTGGTTGGTTAGTGAATGGAGGCAGAGCTGTCATAGTTCATAGGTCACAGTTCATTGAGCTAGTAGCTAATGATATAGATAGCTAGCATCATTTGCTCGACACGGTAGAAAATGAACCAGCTTCAGGAAAGATTGGCTGAAGAAGTTTGAATGTGTTTCCCTGCTTTCATGAAAACTTTACCGACCTTGTTCAATACATTGACGCCTACTAGTGTACAGAAGTGTAAGGACACCATGTTGCATAGGCTGCGCGTAGCCTTTGCAGACGTATGTATATTGCAGAGTGCTCGCGACATTGTTGCATTGCGCGAACCGCGAAGAAGTTGCCCAGGTTACGCAGAAGCATGTAGAGGCCTTCAGACATTAACCTGAGCGGTGCTTTAAACCCCAGACTCTATATGCAGACTTCCCCTAAAGGAAGTCTGAGGCTGTATTTTTGCTTTAAGATATGATCTTCTGCTGTCTGTCGCAGGGAAGGGCCCTGAATCTCTGCTCTGCCATTCCCCCAATCAAACTCCCTGAAATCAAATCACACACAATCCTTCTCTATGAACAGATACGATTGGTTGCTAGGAGACCACAACCTATTTTTCCTCTCAATAACATATTTGTGCCTCTCGCTGTGACCTCTGACCTCTGAGATAAGCTGCGATGTGATTGGTGTTTCTCAGCGGCGTTCTGCTTTGTGCGTTCACCCCCGTGTGTGGCGGTGTCCCAGAGAGCACGCTCGCCACCTACATCTGCACGCAGAGACAGCACATTTAGCAGACGCTCTTATCCAGAGCGACTTACAAGATGTGCATTAATACATGGTAGGAACAATCATAGTCCGCGCAAGAGATCAGTGCAGTAATACAGCGATAGACATCGTTGCAGGAAGCTGCACACCATACCTGTAACACCGGCAAGTAAAAGGTTAGTAAATATATATATATATTTTTTTTTTTAAGAGGAAGTTTTAAACAAGTATACATATACTAAAAGCAGTATTAAACATGTAGGCAGTGGTGATGACAATTAGCTAGATGTACAGAATTCAGTGGTAGTGGAGCCCGTAGTTTTCCTGGATATTTAAACTCTGTTTCCTCGCCCTGTCTAATGTGTGTACTTACCTGCCCACAGGCACAGACTCGGTTTGCATCAAATAAGAGATTAAAACATAATTTATGTGGCACATCAACAAGATATGAGTTCCATACTACAGCAAGAAACATAAGATGTATATAATAATATATATAGTTTGTTTTCTCAGCTCTTCAATGTGGCTTATTAAAGTTATGATATGATATAAATATTGTATAAGAAGTGTTAGTGGTGCTGGATTCATTTTCCGCCTCATATCAAATTCTACATAAATGATTTGCATGGAGTACCCAATCAGCATTGTCTAATGAGGAGGGAATATCTAACCATTATTATTTTTAACAAATCGGTGTCCGATTTTCACAAACTGCAAGTGACATTAAGCATGAAATCACTCATTCAGGCATGAATCTCTCATCAGATGATTTGAGGCTTTTATCCCAAACTTCAGAAATGTGGTTTGAGCCGTCTCCTTCCTCCTAAAGGGAAAGTGAAAATGTGTAGATAAGGCCCCGATCACCTCACCGTCACGCCACACGGTTTTGCCCTCCTGTTAATTATGAGATCTTAATCATGATCCTCCCGCAGTGAGCAGAAAACATCCTAAATCATTTCACAGAATCTGAATAAAGATCTGATCCCGTCTCAAATAATCCGTCTTCTGAGCTGTCTCTGACTGGCAGGCCTTGTTTGTTTATGGCTCACGACTTTTTCATTTCTTTCCCACTTTCTTCCCAGCCCCGGCCCGGTGCGGACTCAGTCGTGATGATGATGATGATGATGATGATGATGATGATGATGATGATGATGATGCTGATGATGATGATGATGATGATGATGATGATGATGATGATGATGCTGATGATGATGATGATGATGATGATGATGATGATGATGATGATGATGCTGATGTCACACTGGGAATCCTCTCTCTCTCTCTCTCTCCCGCCCTGTCCACAGCTCCTCCGTGAAGTGGGTCCAAACGCACCTCCCTAATGTGGAGGAGGCGGGACTAATCTCCCTGTCATCACGACGGCATTAAAGGAGCACCATCATCGTGACATCATCGTGACATCATCGTGATATCATCGTGAAATCATCGTGACATCATCGTGACATCATCATCATCGTGAAATCGGAGTTGGTGGAAGACGATCCTGGAGAGACCAAAGGGGTCGTTTACGACGAGAGCCTTGTATACGGGCTGTTGCTCTTTTTAAAACACCATGCGAGGATTTAAGTGTGCATGTGTGTGTTGTTAAATACTCGGCTTCTTCAGGGTTTTAAAGCCGGACTCTGGGTAGTCCAGGTGCACGTTATTCATACTGCGTCTCTTACGAACCCCTAGATGTGCGATGAGGCTCAGCCCTCTTTCACCTCTAACCTCCTGCACAGGTAATCAAGCTGCCTGGAGCTAACGGCCATATGGCAGAACCGTTCCTGCGCTGCGCAATGGTGCTCCTGTTCAGGGGGGCCTGGGGTGGTGTAACAGTAAAAGCATTCCCCCGGGTCTCAGCTGGTGTAACAGTAAAAGCATTCCCCCGGGTCTCAGCTGGTGTAACAGTAAATCCCCTGGAGTGCAGGGTGCTCCTGTTGAATACGTCCCAGGTGACAAACGGGAGCGCAGCCATGGGCAGTATTACTGAGACACACCTGTTCCTGTGCTGACATTCTGCTGCTAAGATATTTCCTCAGTGAGTACAGAGTGTATGGGGATTGTAACCTACTGTGAGGAAAAGTAAAATAAAATAAGTGATATGGTGTGTAGCTGCCAATAATGATGTCTATCGCTGTATTACTGCACTGATCTCTTGCGCGAACTATGATTGATCTTACCATGTATTAATGTACATCCTGTAAGTCACTCTGGATAAGAGCGTCTGCTAAATGCCTTAATGTAAATGTAAACGTAAAAGATATTTCCTCAGTGAGTACTGAGTGTATGAGAGGGAAAATGAAATAAAAGATACACTATTAACTGTCAGGAATGTTGTAGGTTTGGAACCAATAGCAGGCGAGACAGAGAGGCGTTTTAAGGTTTTTTATTTTCCTTTAACGCAGATATGAGGAAACGGCAAAACACTACCACACGGAACAACACTAACAAATAAACCAAAGCAACAAACGAGCAGGAGAAAACAAAACAAGCAAAACAGTAAAACTCAAAACGTATTCCGGAGAACGGAATAAACTAAACACTGGGAACTACGAAACAAACAAATTTGAACGTTCAAGCAAAGTGCTCGGGTAGTCATAGGTTAAACACCCTCCAGGGCCAACAGCCCATTGATTGAGCTGTGCATTCCTGGCATGCCTTCCACTTCTCCAAATGGCCTGACAGGAGCCCGGATTAGTGACGTTTCCACAGAATGAAAATGTTGTTTGTTACCATAAATGCACAGCATGCTCTCATTGGTTGTGATACAGAGATCTGACATAATTACTCAATTCAAGTGCTTGTTAAGCCAGATACAGTTCTACAAATCCCTGTCCTATTCATGTGTAGGGAAAAGTAAACATATATAGATACTATATGGCTATCTTCAAGTTAGAGCTGTCACTTAAAAATGTGACCTTTGACCTTTAGTAAACAACCACATGGCCAGGTGGGCGTGTCCCAGTGACAGTAACTTTAAATGAATCTAAAAATAATTCTGGGTAATATGCAAATCAAGCCCCATTACAGAAATACTTTCAGATTTTTGCATTTGCAAAGGATATATCTGCTTTGTATATTTGCATTTGGTTTTTTTTGACCATCTAAAAAAGGTGGCTGGTTACTCCAAAGCTGTGGACATGCCACTGGTACTCCAGTACAACCAAACACCAAGTCTAGCTGCCAGCACCCCAAGGACTGAGAAGCTCAACCGAAGCTGCAGTCTTCAGTATCACACCGCAGAACCTAGGATGCCTTTTAGGCTTTATACCACATAAGGCAAGGGGGGTGCTCAACCAAAGCCATGGACAGGCCACTGTTACTTTGGTATACCCTGCCGCCCCATCAAGGGGTGCCCATCATCGCCTTCGCAGCCATTAGACAAACTGGCTGCAGTCCTCAGTATTCCCACATCGGGCTCCAGCTATGGGTAAAGCATCTTCAAAAAGATCCAGTTAACGTCTGTTTTCTCGTTAACACTATCTAGGATTTCTCTCTGCTTCCACCATTGATGGTGACTCATTATAGCGACTACTCAGAGTTTCTTTGGTAGGGGTAAACATATACATATAGTATCTTTATACAGTATGTAAACCAATGGCATTTTCTCAGGATCACTTGTCCAGACCTCACAAACCCGTAGTTCTCCCCATGGGAGATGATCTTCACAAGAATCATGTACAAGTGTGACCCCAGATCAGTGCAATAAGAGCTCATTAACACCGTTTCTGGGGAAGAGGTTTCGGATAATTATGGCATTGATGATTTTGATGAAACCGGCACATATATGGTCCTGTTCTACATGAAACAGAGAGCTGGTTTGTGTAATCACATTTGAGACACATCTCAGATCAATGGGATATTACTTGATTAAAAAACTGTCATGTGGCCAGGGGCCTGTCACACCAAGCAGTTACTGAACTAATTTATGAACTGGTTTAAAGGTGGAAATAAACATGATTTCATTGCCCCAAACCCAGGGGAATGGAGAGCCAATTTCTTTAAGAGCCAATTCGAAAGTAACAGAAAACAGAAATAATTGAAACTTATCAATCATGGTAGGGGGCATTGGCAGGGTTACCGTTTGGGGAAAGATGCCATCATGTGTGGAGCCTATGGAAGGCAAGGTCATCTTCCTCTGGACTATGTGAAGAGAGGAGAGGAGAGAGAGAGAGAGAAAGGAGAGAGGGAGAGAGGAGGAGAGAGGAGAGGGAGAGAGGAGGAGAGAGGAGAGAGGAGGAGGAGAGGGAGAGGGAGAAGAGAGAGGGGGAGGAGAGAGGAGAGGAGAGGAGAGGGAGAGGAGGGAGGAGGGGGAGGAGAGAGAGGAGGAGGAGGGAGAGAGAGAGGAGGAGGAGGAGGAGAGGGAGAGGAGAGAGGGGGAGGAGAGAGGGGGAGGAGGAGAGAGGAGAGGGAGAGGGGAGGAGAGGGGAGAGGAGAGAGAGGAGAGGAGGGAGGGAGAGGAGAGAGGGGGAGAGGGGGAGGAGAGAGGGAGAGGGGGAGAGGGAGAGAGAGAGGGGAGGAGAGAGAGAGGAGAGGAGGAGGAGGAGAGGGAGAGGGAAAGGAGAGAGGGAGAGGAGAGAGGAGGAGGAGAGGAGAGGGGAGGAGGAGGGAGGAGAGAGGAGAGAGGGAGGAGGAGAGGAGGAGGAGAGGAGAGGAGAGGGAGAGGAGAGAGGAGAGGAGAGGAGAGAGGGGAGAGGGGAGAGAGAGGAGAGAGAGGAGAGAGGAGGAGGAGAGAGGGGGAGAGGGAGAGAGAGAGGGAGAGGAGAGAGGAGGAGGGGTGGCCATGCAACAGGGCATCAGTAACTTGGCAATCAGCTTTATTAAGGGCATCCTCCTCCTCTCGTGGGTCCTGGCCCTGAAATACTCACACTCTACTCACACTGTACTCACACTGTACTCACACTCTACTCACACTCTACTCACACTGTACTCACACTCTACTCACACTCTACTCACACTCTACTCACACTGTACTCACACTGTACTCACACTGTACTCACACTCTACTCACACTGTACTCACACTGTACTCACACTGTACTCACACTCTACTCACACTCTACTCACACTGTACTCACACTGTAAAAACCGCTCTGTGGTGAGAGGACATTGAACATGGGGGCTCATAACTGAATGCCTTATTCCTGCCATACATTATCATATCAACATGATTGCTCTAATTGTTGTTTTGGATCTAAAAACCTCAAAAGCATGGAAGCACATGCTCTCGAATTCCCTTCACATGAGATTTCGGGTTCCGAAGCCAACAGCTTCTGCCACGTCTCAGCGAAGTTCTTCAGTCTTAGCCCCACCTGCTGTCTAATCACGATCTTTGCCAGGAAACCCATCCACACATACGATATGAACAGATCCATAAAACAGATGTCTGTCCTGAGACCTGGGGAGATGAGAGGGTTTCTGAGCTGCCAAACCAAGCGGTGACATCTCCAAGGCTTAGATAAAGTAACGGCTTTAAATCTCTGACAATCATCTCAACCAAAACGTGATCGACGCATCGCAGTGCCAGAGCGTTTTCTCAATTAGAGGGTCTCATAAAATCGCTCATGCCCTGACAAGTGTCCCCTAAATGGTGATACAAAACAGCAATGGTGGAACGCACAGGGAGTCACTGAAAGATCTGCATTGTTGCTCTGCTTTGCAAAGTGTGCTCACGACCTGGCACTCAGACTCCCGCCGCCGTTGCGTATCGTTTAATCTGACACCGCGGAGCGGGACGGGCGTATGGCGGGCGTGGGGGGCGTGGGGGAGATTGATGAGGAGCACACACAGGAAACAGAGGGAGGTCATTTCTGTCCCATCTGCTCCAGATCTTAATGAGACATGCCACTCTGCCAACCTCAGTCAGGGGGGTCTGGAGACAAACAGACGAGGACGATGTTCACAAAGGGGGGAGATGACAATGATAACGACTCGCGTTTACACAACACCTGCCATTCAAGGTTGTCTCAGCGCTTTACAGCGAGGGTAATATTCGCTCATGAGCGCCGAGCGGTCCCTTGTGCCCGTTTGAGAGCGCTGTGCTTCAGCGAGCGCTGAGACGTGACAGCACTGAGGGCTGAATCCAGCCTGACTCACAGCTCTCTCGCTGTTTCACACGAGTCCCGTTTGGGGCTGACAGCTGCATGCCTCAAACAATCTCAAGCATGAACAGCGACAGATGGTTTCACACAAAGTCTGACGGGAGACAGGCGCACATCCGCATATTTGTGATGAGGAAGACCCGACAAATTAACCCCTGTAGGCAAGATGATGTCATCACTCAGATAAGCCCCAACATTAAAGTATGTGTTGCTTATATACAGTACATGCAAGCATAATTATGTCATTTATTGTAATGAGGGTAGGATAATGACTGCATCTGGCATAACAGAAGTTAAAATTAACACAAATAACGTACTTTCTATATATGTTGCAACTGACTACCTAACTGGGAAGAACAAAGTCATCCAGCCCTGAGTCACCTTGGACTGACCATGATATGGTCTTTTTTGGACACACCCTGTGCCGGCCAGAAGAGGATGGGCTCCCCCTTTTAGTCTGGTTCCTCCCAAGGTTTCTCCCTACCAAGGGAGTTTCTCCTTGCCACTGTTGCCTTTAGGCTTGCTTTTGGGGGGGGGGGTCTAGGCCTGGGTTCCCCCTCTGTTAAGCGTTTTGTGACAATTACATTTACATTTACATTTACATTTACATTTACATTTTACATTACATTTTACAATTCAATTGTGAGAAGCGCTATACAAATAAATTTGATTTGATTTGATTTGATTTATAAATATCTCTGTTTGTGAGAAACTTTATGACTGATGTTACAAGATATGATCACTGTCACATTATATAATAAATATGCATTTCTGCATGTAGAAACAAATATGGATACAGCACACACTGCGTCAGAGAGCACTATTTACACACAAGGCACACAAATATATTGGAATTAAAAAACAATGATACTTTGTCAAACAAAGTAAAAAGACAGAGAAAGTACCATTTTAGTGTGCATAAACAATACATGCATTATTTTTACAGTGAATTAAATGAGAATATTCACAAGTTTTAAAAATCCTTCCTTGCTTCTTCAGCAGCCCTTCAGCACAGTCAAACCAGTCAAACCAGTGTTCTATAGATGGAATATCACACTGGATCTATATCGGCATTTACATTTACTGTAAATATAGATTTATGGAAGATGTAAATTGATATTGCCTGCAGACCCTGAGACAATCTGAGAGCTTGGTGCTGCGGAACATTTTAATTTAAATGCCGCCGAACGGATCTGGCGCTACTAATAAACTCTCTCTCAGGCGCACTAATATCGCTCTTACATTCTGCCCAACAGTTTCAATAAACATATTTGTTTTTGTTCTTGTGCTCTTGACATTTGACTATGCAGATTTAAAGGTGAGATTGCACTGCATTTTTTGAATAACTTATGAATACTGAAGTCTTCGTGTAACAAACTCAATTATGTTTTTGGAGGGTTTGACCTTCCAGGTATGGTTGTGATACATTTATGTAAATTCGTGAGAGAAATAAAACTGTTTTGGAGTGCATATTAATGCACTGGCTCAATTTTAGAGAACACCCAGAAGTGAGTCAACAGGAGGCTGCCTCAAGCTTAAATGTACATTCAGATAGACGGCACTTAAAGAGAATTTAATCAACCAGACAATAATAGAGAATACTGAAATCACGGAGTCGTTCTGCCTCCCGGAATGAATCCGAACGCTGGCGCATTAGGGAAGCAGGGAACATGCTCTGCCCAGTTAAATATGATTCATTAAGTGGTTGTTATAGTAACATTATTATAAATAATAAATGATAAATTACTTGCATATTTATAAATATGCAGGTGAAATACTTTAGCCAGTATTAGTATGGTTTAATATAATTATACTGTATGTATGTTTAGTTTAGACTGTGATTAGTCAACAGAATGGAAATGTAAAAAGATTCAGAATTATAATTATGAACTGTTTCACATTTTTGCATGAGAAAAGGCATCCTGTTAGGCAGGGCCAAGAGCATGCACTTTTCATCACTGGTGTGCACTCAAGGCCTGATAGGCCTTTTGAGAAAGCCTAGCTTTTCCTAAAAATAATATCTATTAATAAATATGATTAAAATATAGAAATAATTATTCTAAACAGCACATAGTGCTCGTATTTGCAGTCAAAGGGTTATTGTCGATGATTTTGCGATACAGTGTTGTCCAACCAATCAAAATAATGTGTACAGCTCCTAACCAGGAAGTGGCCATAAAGATCCATTCCAGTCATTTGAAGCCCAGCGGGACACAGCCCATCGTAAAGCCCGGTTAGTGCCAGGCTGAACTCACTGCAGAATACACAGCCCATCGTAAAGCCCGGTTAGTGCCAGGCTGAACTCACTGCAGAATACACAAAGGTCCATTGGAGATGGGTGGGATCAGTGTGATACAAAGCTTGATCTTCTGTGTAAGTGGATCTGTAATTAACACAATAGGGTTTTGTAGCACATCCGTTGTAGCTAGATTCCCTAATTAAAGTTAAATTCTGGCACCCTTAGTCTCATTTTCTAAAATCTAATTATATTGCTGGACTAAACATCAACAATGTATTTTTAATGAAGAATAATGCAGATATAAATTCTTTATCAGGCATTTGTAACTGCACAGTCCTATAAAGTATTACCAGTATGTGGCCAGACACAGCAGCCTCTCGCAGAATGCACAGAAATGTGGACGGGTCTGAATTCTCTCCTCAGTGGTTTTTCTTGCAGATGATAGATGGCATGTATGGCCAGCTAGACCAAACAGGACTTATACTTCTTAAATATACACACTTCATATTTATAAAACAAGAAAAACAAAGGTGGGAACATATTTTCTTCATCTTGGATTTGAAAGGCAGTACTCTGTCCCATATCTGAATGGGACTGGGTTTCCCTCCATGGTGGTGGTGTTCTGCTCATCATTTCTCCCATTTCTATCATCCCAGGCCATTCACTGAGAGAACAGGAGTAAAGACACCAACAAGAGGAAGAAAACAGAGTGAGGAGCCGAAAGAGCTGAGGAATGAAAAGATAAACCAGATCAGAGTGCCTTTCCCTGCGTGCCATTTCTCAGGAGACAGAATTTGCGCAGAAAGAAACTTTTCTTCTGTTTCAGTTTTGTCAGTTTCATCTTTGTGCGCCGAGCGTTGTGGGGCAGGGCCAGGCAGAGGAGGAATCATTCCTACCCTGGGAGTTCAACAAGCAGCGAGCTTTCCAGATAAATCAGCCATGAGACGCTGCTGTGATGTCTCGTCCTTTTCAAGCCTTTCTTTTCTTCCGTTGGAATGGCGACTGGAGCCCGGTGTTATGGTGAGATTAGATCCAAAATGGAGCCCGGTGTTATGGTGAGATTAGACCCAAAATGGAGCCCGGTGTTATGGTGAGATTAGACCCAAAATGGAGCCCGGTGTTATAGTGAGATTAGATCCAAAATGGAGCCCGGTGTTAGGGTGAGATTAGATCCAAAATGGAGCCCGGTGTTAGGGTGAGATTAGACCCAAAATTGAGCTCTTTGGCCCTGCACACCAGCGGTGGGTCTTTGTGTCGGAAGAAGGACGTTGAAAAGGATTAATATCTACAGTGAAAACATCTTTGATGTTATCGGGGGGTTTTGCAGCTGCTGATACTGTGGCTCTTGATAATGTGAATTATGAAAATGTACCAAGAGATTTGGGCCAAAAACCTGGTTCCCCTCTGCCAGGAAGCTGAAATTGATCTTTTAGCAAGACAATGATCCCAAGTATACCTCAAAATCAATTAAGAAATGGTTTACGGTCCACAAAATGATTGTATGAATAATGATTTCCCCATTCTGTTGAGCATACAATATAACCAGCACTGTTTATTTTATAGAGACTTTTTTGCTCATCCTTATCAAGGGTCTTAATAACTGTGGAGTTTCCTGTATCTGTAGTCTTTTATTATTCTATTGCATTTAAATTTGTCACTTAAATCACAGTTTGCATAATTTAGCTTGATCCACATTGATAAAATGTTACCCACATTGACATAACTTATTGTTGCATACAGTTGTACTAAGCTGTCATGCATGGCTATGACAGGTGTTATATCATGTTTTGACAGCAGAGTTTGTGGTTCAAGTAAAGCACAACCCTGATGGATTTAATCTACTCTACTGCCTGTACATCATGCTGTGTCCTTAAGACACAAACCTATGAAAGTTTAGCTTCATTTAGCTGTTACTTTAGCCTTACTGTCCAGATTCGAGAAGGAAATCGCAGGTTGTACAAACAGTACCAGAGGACCGCCCGGCTACAGGAAACTGCATCTCTGGAACAGGACCGGACCGGAGTGAGTGTGACAGAGTGTGGCTCAGTGTGACGTCCAATCAGCATCCTTCATCTCCCAACACAGAGGTGCTGCTGTCAACAGGGCCCACTAACGATCCTCCTGTCATGCCACACTGATGATGCCAAAGACAATATCACCAGCCAGCCTCATTTCTATTGAGAATCGTCTATAACTCACCCTCCCTGAGGCCAGATAAGTCATTTTTTCAACTGATGTAAAAAAATAGATCTTGTGCTGCTTTGTCGAAATTAATGAACAAATTATATTCCAGACATTCATTTCCTGCAGCTGTTCAAAAGAATACATTAATTCTGGGATTTTTAACACTTTTAACAGAGCCTGGCTGTGACTGAATTAGGGCCTTTTCCAAGTGTATTCATAAGAAGTAATCACTTCAATATCTGTGACCAAGTGCTTCCAGTAATAGTCATAATTTAGGTTTTGGTCTTGTTCATGTATTAATGGAAGTAAGTGGAATACTACCAGCACAGGAACTATAAGCATTTGTAAATGAAAATGCCACCTGCATAGCTCTGTGTTTTCTGTTTATAACTGAAAATATATGACTCAAAATAGTGTGCATGCTGGAAATTAATTATCCAAAATAAACTGTGCCACAGTGAGTAACTTCTCATTTTCAAACAAGTTTACGTTTTAAAAGATTAATGACAGACAAGATGTGGAGAGGATTGGATCTGTGGCCTAATGTTTCCCTCCGTGACTAATTTTGTGGGGTTTGTTTATTCAAAAGGTCCAATGAAAGGAGAATGAATCAGGAAGGTGCATGAAACGGCTCAGATATCCACTCTGATCTGAATGGCATACTCTGGCCTACATCTCCGTTTCATCTGAGACTAATGACGCTCTCAGAACATTCCTCCGTCCTAAATGAGTCTGTTAAAGACTCAATTAGATTTCTGGCTTGTGCCGTATCCCCTGCGATACTCCAAACACAGTTGTGAAATCTTCGAGTGAGTGAGACTGAGTGAGTGATACTGAGCTCCCGGTTAGAAGCATTCTAATCACTGGCCATCTTCCGCAGGAGACTCAAAACCCACCTCTTCAGACTCCACTACCACTGATTCTGTACATTTTACTAACTGTCATCACCACTGCTTTCATGTTCAATACTGCATTTTGTAATATGTATCTATGTTGATGACTGTCCAAAAAAAAATAAATCTGAACTTTTCCTTCCCAGTGTTACAGGTACAGTGTGCAGCTGCCTACAATGATGTCTATTGCTGTATTACTGCACTGATCTCCTGTGCGAACTATGATTGTTCCTACCATGTATTATTGCACATCTGGTAAGTCGCTCTGGATAAGCTAAATGCTTAAAATGTAAATGTAAGTATTCCAGGTACAGAGTGAGTTCACTCCAATGGTGTAGATGACAGAACCACCTAACCCATCACCTCAGGAAAGATTTGTGCAAAGTGCTGATCCATAAACTTCACAGGTACGTATGGCAGCAATGAAACAGGGAATTCTGTCTGAAAACTAAACTTTGATGAATCCTGTGTTCTCATCTCATCTCATCTCATCTTCAGCCGCTTATTCCTAGTTAGGGTCCTGGAGCGAGTACACCCTGGAGGTCGCCAATCCATCGCAGGGCACTACATACACCATTCACTCACACACTCATACCTACGGGCAATTTAGACTCTCCAATTAGCCTAACGTGCATGTCTTTGGACTGTGGGAAGAAACCGGAGTACAGGAAACCCCTGGACACGGGAGAACGTGCAATCCCATCGAAAGGCCCCGCCTGGATTCAAACCCGAGCCCCTCTTGCTGTGAGGCGACAGTGCTATCCACTGCACCACCGTGCCGCCCTCCTGTGTTCTCCACTAACAAATACAGTGCAGCTAATCTGAACACACTTCAGCAAAGACAGTCACTTCCCAGATCCCAGCCCAATTCTGCTGATGATGTCAGACCATCACTCTCTCCACTTTGATAAACCCTAATCTGCATCCAGTGAACTGGAAGGGTGACGGTTTGTCTGAGTAAAAGGTAGAGGAGAACATTTATCAGTCAACAGGACAGGAGATACGGTGATCTCTGCTCAACCTTCCCCAGGAACGAGAGGAAGTCCAAACACCCCAAACCAAACACTACGACCACAACTCTTATAAAGTCCAATCTCATTGTGAATCGACTCATTCTGTGCCTGGACGCACGCAAGAGAGGGTTATAGAGCACTGAGGGGTGAGAGAGAGAGCAGTAAATTGTCCCCCTCAAAAAAATCTCTGTCCATTCCTGAAAGGTTATGTACTTTTGTCTGCATGTTAAGTTCACAGCAGTAAACAGGGCAGTTCTTAAATAGACATGTTAAACTTGTTATAAACCATAATCTGAACTCTTAAAGTCAAGAAAACAGCATAAAAAATGACTCCCAACATAAACACAAGAAACTAATTTAAATATGGAGGAAACTTGGGTCTCTTTCCATCATCTTCATTCAGGGTGGCAGCCTGATTTACAGACCATAAGACAAAGATTAATAAACTCTATATTATAAACTCTATATTATAAACTGGATATTATAAACTCTCAAAATGTGCCAGAAAGGACAATGTTTGGATAAAATCATTCTATACAGCATTAAAATGACAACGTTTTAAAAAAAAAGATCATCATTAAAGTGACTACATTTGGAGAGATTGCTGGTGATATTAAAATATGACAGGGTTGCATCTATAATGCAAACATATGATCTTCAGAAGCTTTAAACTCTCCTAAAGGTATTGACAGCATGAGACCTGATTTCCAGCCAATACAAATATATTTAATAGAGAAGCATCATTATTTTAGACCCAAAATTGCCACTTCAATAATGTAGCCATTAACTGCATTGGGGTCATATTTGCTGAAGAATGAAGTCGTCTGAGTGCGAACATCAGGCCGGCTCTTGATGCGACCTTTTCCTGTCCCGTCGCAACGCCGTTAATCTGAGAGACCTCCTGAACATCGCTGCAGAATGAGGACGACCTTTTTGATTTTTGAAATATTTATGACGCTGTAAAGGGCATGTTGACTCTTTTCAGCTATGCCCACTTAGTGTAACTCATCTGTATTTAATCGAGAAATCACAGAAAAGTTGTGCCTGGCTCGAGAGCAGAGCAGGCAGACACCAGGTGACTATAATGTTACTCTGAGTATGAGAAAGATTAGCTGTGACTAAAGACTTCGTTTTTTTGACTCATCTGGGAGCCTAAAATCAAATCTGGGATGACAGCAACATTGCGAATAACATCTACTGTATATAATTAAATGTGCACAATAACCACAACAAAATTATTTGTATATAGTTTTACTTCTTACAATATCATTGTCAAACTTAAAAAAACATTTTTTTTAAAGAATTTGTTTCAGATTTTCTCTCATTTTCTCCCAATTTAGTAGCTAATTACACCCTCCATTGTTCAGGTCAATCCCTCCCTCGTATTGTGAGCTCGCTGCCGTAGCCCTGTGACCGGCAGTGACACGGGCAAAGTATCGTCTCCTCCGAGCCGACGCTCGCCAGGCTGTCAACTGTAACTCCTGTACACAGCGAGCTCATATCGGCTTCCCTCCCCCTCCCTGGGGCAGACAGCCAATCGCCGCCCCCCCCCCCGGTGGCACTCCTGGCCAGAGCCGACTCTGGCGCGGCCCGTAGAATCAAACCACGGTCACAGTAGCCAACAACGTTGAACGTTGTAACCGCTAGACCACCTGGTCAAACATTTTATCTTCAAATATACTGGTTTTGGATATCTGCCCCCAATATGTTGGCCAATGTGGAAATGTACTGTGGAATGTTCATGCTGAGTCTCCACCAGTGAAAGGTGACAGTCATTGGTCATAGGATTTAAGTGCCAATGTTAAAATGTCAGAAACCACCTCTCTGTACTTGAGTAGCACAAAGTCTAACTTGTACTGGAATTTTCCATAAATTCAGATGGAGGGTTAGAATTCAATCAGTTACAGTAGCATTTGACTAAAGTCATATATTTAAGAAACCACACTGCAGTTGTTGGTTTTGTTCATTTCTGAGTAAAATCAGTTGAAAGCTGGAGTTTTGAATGATTACTTGCTGTTAAATGTGATAATGACATTCTCATAGGAAAATATTAGAAATGTTCATTAATTGAAGTTAAGGACAAATCACCTTAGTTGTTAGATTAAATGTTTGGCACTGATAATAGTGTGTCACAATACACTCCATATATCCAAATGTGGTTTTACTCTTGTTATAGTTTGTACTTCTGTGTAGAGAGTTATTTGCTAACATTGATATAACTATCCTGGCAAAAATGCTATGAAGGTTGTAATTTACTGTGGCATGGAGCCAGGAGTCTTCACTGGCCAGGTGGTGATTCCAGAACACACATTTACATTTTTACATTTACAGCATTTAGCAGACGCTCTTATCCAGAGCGACTTACAAGATGTGCATTAATACATGGTAAGATCAATCATAGTCCGTGCAAGAGATCAGTGCAGTAATACAGCGATAGACATCATTGCAGGCAGCTGCATACCATACCTGTAACACTGGGAAAGAAAAGGTTAATAATTTAGATTTTTTTTTAAATGAGGAGTAAGCAGGGATACATAGTTTTGAGCAAGTAGGCAGTGGTGATGACAATTAGCTAGATGTACAGAATTCAGTGGTAGTGGAGTCTGAAAAGGTGGGTTTTGAGTCTCTTGTGGAAGATTGCAAGTGATTCCGCGGTCCTGACCGATTGGTCACACCTGGCCAGACTCTAAATCAGTAACTTTAATTTGGTGGCTCAGTAGGCAGAGCATGGCACTGACAGCATTTACAGTAGGTTGTGGGTTCGATTCCCCTTGGGGCCACATATACTGAAAAATGTATGCATTCAGTACTATAAGTCACTTTGGATAAAAGTGTCTGCTAAATGACATATACTGTATATACTGTATATACTAACTAATGTGGCCATTTTATTCCCCTTTCCAGAAAATTAACAAAACAAAACAAAAACCAACCCTAATTCTGAGCGCAGAACTGAAAAGAGGGCATTAGGAATGGAATTAGGAAAACACGCAGCATGTTAGTGTCTCTAAGTCTCTGAAGAGGCATATCCAGCTGTGCATTCAGACCTGACAAAGGCAACAAGCAACACCTGGGCTGGTTATCAATCATCATCATTATCATTATCATCAAACTGATTATCAATCATTACCATCAAACTGATTATCAATAATTATCATCAAACTGATTATCAATCAGCCCCAGGTGTGCATTCCCACACAAGGTCCTCAACAGGGTTTTCTTCTAAAAATATGTCACAATTATTGCCACCCCTAATAATTATTTTAGATAAAATCCAACCAAAACAAATGTGCATTAACATGTCCTCTTCTGCAGTGTTTTATGAGATTGGTGAACATATCGGGGGAATCTTTGATCATTCCTCCATACAGAATCTTTCAAAATCCTTCAGAACATCAAAGATCCACCACCATATTTCACCACAGGTATAGGGCCAATATACAGTATAATACAGGGTGCCAATCATTCTGCACCTGACTGTATTTATATTATAATTCCTGATGTTATGTCAATGCTCAAATGTCACCTACTGCATACTATCAAAGAGAGAGAGAGAGAGAGAGAATGATCAAATTTCAGATAGATACAAAGGTGTCTGTGGAACGTATTCATGATAAAAACAGCGAATCCTTCAAGAGAAGCAGTCAGACGAATGATATCTGAGCTCTCTGCTGGCCATGCCACTCTTAGCCCTGCTTAACTCTCTGCTCACTCAAATTAGAGCAGAATTTAATCTGAAAACCCTCCACAGTGTAATAAGGTCTCTCTCCGTGAGTCAGGAGCACAAGATTAGCTCCAGAAATAGCCCCATTTCCATTTGGAATGGTTGTCTGTCAGATTCCGATCGTGATGGCGGACAGAAAGCCAGCTGAGTGAGATGGCATGGTTCATCACCCACCATCTCTTACAGAGATGGAATAAGGTCTGCTAAATGGCATATATTATTATATATATTAGAAGTTCATTTGATTAATGTTTTTTTGCTGAACTCCAAGCAGAAAAAAACCTGAAAACATTCATTCTAAATGCACTTAAACATAGTATCCCTACGCTCTGCGGGACTGATGAATGTCTGTCAGACTCTTGTGGTCATGTGGCTCTGATTTCATGTGACTGTCTATATAATAGTATTCATGCAGGGAATCAATTTAAGAAGTGCTCTCTCTCTCTGGTTAATTTTTCATAAGTGAGCGGCCAGCAGCTGATGGCCATGTCTTCATCATAAGAGCCCAGCGTGATTAGTGGGTCCTGCTGAACGAGGCTTCATAAATCAGCCTGACTTCTGAACACAAACTCTTCCGTCACCTTCAATAAAAATGTGTCCTCCTGATTGGCCTGCAGCTCCTGCACTAGGTATCGCATTTAATAATCCAGTGATCGTAAAACGCCTTAAAGTTTATTAGTATGAGAACGGCTTCACTGTGTGGCATTGTTGGAACCCGTGATGGACTGGTTGTCACGGAGATTCCTGACTACGAGTTTATGTACATGGCAAACGAGATGAGAGCAGGGCGTTTTTTTTAGAAGAATGTTTAATGTTTGAGGATTTTTTTTTCTTTTTAATTTTATTTCAATTAAAGATTTGATTTCTCTCATATTTTGAGTGTAAAACCAAGCTGATGAACAACAAAGACATTTTTTCAGAGCCGTTTTTGCTCATCTTCACTAAGGGTGTTAATAATCCTGGAGGGCACTGTATATATATACATATATTACTATTTCTCCATCTATGTGAAAATCTGTATTTCTCCATATTGGAAAACCAAATATGTTTTCCTGCCGATTTAACTGAAAGACATGAAATATTCAGAAAGGAACTCCCAATCTGCCGCTCTCATTAGACCGAGGCCCACAGATGGGAGACTTGGCCAGGGTTTGTGGAGAAGTGGCAGACCTTGAGAATCGTCCCATCAGTTGCAGTGTGCAGCGTTGACCTTGACCAGAGCTCGTCCCATCAGTTGCAGTGTGCAGCGTTGACCTTGAGCTCAACACCTCATCAGGACTGAGTGACTGTAGGGTGTGCTTCTGTAATGACAAAACCAATGACATTAATATTTCATCGGTATGAAAACCTGCTGAAACACTGCTGTATGAATAACACAGGCCTCTTGCTTTTCCACATAAAATATGTTACTGCCATTTAATAGTGAAATTGGCTGAGCTGTACGGCCAGAACTGATTGAAATTCATGGTTTTAGTTGTAGAATCATGTGGCTCTCCTACAGCAGGACATTGTACACACAGTGTCACAGCAGGCCCACTGTGTACATGTTCACACACACAGGTCTTTAAATCAGTCAGATCAACTCATGCGCTCATTCTCCGTAAGGTGCTCTATGACACATGATTCCTGTAGAAAGAGGTTACCTTTTTTGATTGACTCAATTGTAGACTGGCAGGTGAGATCAGAAGGGGCCTAATTGTTGAAAGTGTGGACACCTGGTCACTGAAACTAAACCATTTGTGGAAAATGAAGAGTTCACTGACAAGAACGCAATTGGCAACGAGACAAACCTACATTGTGTTAAAATAAGTTTTATAGCAGAACTTACACACGTTTTCAACAACCTTCAAGAGGCTTTGCCTTTTTCCAGGCCGCCATTGTAAATAAGAATGTATTCTTAATGGCTTGCCTGGTTAAATAAAAAATAAGTAAAAAATAAAAAGCAAAAAATTGGCTGTAACAGAAACCAGCATACCCAGTGGATCCCCAGGACGGAGGCTGGGAACCAGCAGTGGACTATAAAACAAACCAATTAGAAATGTACGCATCATTTATTTTCCATATCAAGTCAGACTCTACATTCACACACGACCATGATTCCAGTGACTGAACGATCTTTATTTACATCACTGACAACAGCAACGCAACACTAGCAGCCAAGTGGGGATTGAGCAGGAGACTGCCAAGTATGGAGACATTCCTGAGGGAGAAATATTGTATAAAGTAATGATCAGAGGCTTTTCCCCAACACAATAATTTCAGCTGTTAAAGGTTCCCTGAGCGCATATGTTTATTTGAACAATCAATCATATTTATAAGATATACGAAGGAGGACACCATTCCTCTCTTATCTACAAAGACACAAGACACAGAAGCACAACACTGACAATAATTATATAACATTCACTCCCCCAGCCGAGAAAATAGAGCTTTAGACGTTGAACACACAGAATATGATATTTTCAAAAGTGTATTGCGGCCCTTCCTGTCATGCTGTGTGAGCTAGCTAAATGTATTTCATCGTTGGAGCGGATTCCGCCCGAACACACAAGGTCCAAAATGAGGAGTTTGTTGCAGGTGTCACCACTCCAGAGTGATGCGTTTATTTCTGTGAATATTACCAAGCTTGCAGTTTTCTTCCCAGCTCCCTCAAAGGATAAAAACAATAAAGCAAAACTACTGGGTTTTCATGAAGGCCTCGGGTGCCAAACGTAAACTCTTACATTCAGACGTATTAAGCTTATGTCTGAAATCTTGGATTGCAAACTAAATATTTATTTGTATCTAAATCTTTGGTTTAAATATTTTGAAGGATATGCTAATTAGTGTGTTAGGACCCACAGTGAGTTTATTATCATGCTGAGTGTTATGACCCCACAGTGAGTTTATTATCATGCTGAGTGTTAGGACCCCAGAATGAAGTCCACTCCTCTCCCAACAATGTCCCACAGTAGGCCTCCTCTTACACAATAACAGTTATTCGTCTGAAATTCAGTTCTGTGTCCTCAGAAACACGTCCACTGCCTGTGTTCATGGGAAGCCGTTACCAGGCACAGAACACAACAAATTAAAAACCATTGTAATGTCCTTTCTTATTTCCTCATCGATCGAGTTATGCTCCAAAGCAAACCCGGAAAGTCTGCCTCGGCCAGGAGCTGAGATTTTTTTTTAAAAGGACATGAAAAGTGTGGCGGTGGTGGAAAGGGGACATGTTTGGATTAATGAGTCGAACCCTGAGAAGGAAACTGAGTGACTGAGAAGGATAATTAATATCGGAAAATCACGGAGTTCTCCAAGCTTACAGGAAAGACGATTTGTTGAATTTGAATGAGGCGCTCATGGAAATTGCCCTGTCAGACATAATTCCACTTTAATAAGCAGGACAGGAGTAGGCTGCCCCTGGGCTGTCAGTGTGATCACTCTCTTTAGCCTGAGAAATTACAATGCGCAGAAAAGCCAAGAGCAGCACTTTAATAACACGGATGTATTCCCACTGCAGTAAGGACTATTCCAGGAACAATGTGTAAAGAGGCACACTAATATGAACTTGTTCATGTGTGGAGCACTGGCCATATCAGCAGCCTTTGGCTCATTTAAAAATGATATAACTTCCAACGCAAGTTCCAACAGAACAAATTATATATATTCATGAAAATGTACAAAAAAGGCTGTGGATATATTACTCTGCTGAGGTGAGCAGGCACCAATTGGACTGTTTTCCAGTGGACTGACTGAGATTTGATAAACCATATTTTTCTAATAAATGGTTCGATATTTGACATTTTACTTTTACACTATTATTCTTAGGGATTAAGGTATTATAATTTATAGGCCTGGATGGTTTCAGAACTATGCAGAGTATTCATATTTTACTCTCTCATCCTGTTTCTATCGCTCTGTAATTTGGAAAATGTTCCATTTGGTTTTTTTTCTGTATTGTTTTGTTATTTTTTATCCCGTTTAATTTGTTTTGTTCCACGTTGTCCCGCGTGTCGCCCCGATCGTAACTCTGCTGCACCGTCTCATTCCTCCCCCGATTATCTCCCCAGCACTTCACATTCTCTCCATCTCTCCTGCACTCAGAGCACTCTGCAACAACTCCATTATGTACGAGATAAAATCCAATCGTCTGAATTTACTCCAACGATGCCATTCAGGCAGGAACGGGAGATTCAGTGAAGTGCATCATTTTAAACTGATTGTGTTTTGCGTGAAGGAGGAAGGGCTGAAGCCCAGGGCCCACCTGCTGTGGTTCACGCGCTCTGCTGATGTTAGCAGTGAACTCTGTGATGAACAAAGATGGAACATTTAGAAATCTCCCGCATCACTCAGATCAGAGAACCAGAGACTGCTGCCTGTGTCTGCCAGTTTACCGTCACAGGAAGGCACGTCAGCATCCTCAGCGGAGTTTGCACTCTCACTCTGTCTCTCCTAATAACGTTTCAGTTACAGGGGGTAACATTTCATCACAAAATTATAGTCATTTTCACCTTTATGGCAGAAAGAGGTTGTGCCATTTAAAAGTCTGTGTGTTAGTCCATGGAACATGATGTGACTATACTAAGAAAATATATAGTATACAGTATATACCAAGACTACTATATACTAATATATATACCAAGACTACTATATACTAATATTTATACCAAGACTACTATATACTAAAACTATATACTAAGATATACTAAGAAAAAGCACATATACATATTTTGATTTATAATAAATTTAACCTCTGACGTCGTTACATTTTAAAACGTTTTCATTTTTATCTTCAGGCAAAGTCGTTTATACAATGAAAAAAAGAGCACAGGGCATTTCAGTCGCACAGGCCTTGCTAAGACAATCTGCTCTGCTCAAATTTAATTCATGTTCAATGATAACCATAACTTAAATGTCATGATTTAGTGCTTTTATTACCAGAATTCTCAGGAACATCAGTGCTTTTAAACAGCGCATTAAAGATGAATGGAGATTCATGGCTCAAAGTAAACCCTTAGGCCGGAACCATAACATGACTGGCCTGATCAGGGAGCAGATTGTAATTGTGTTCTACCTGAAGATACTCAGAGCCTTGCGATGCGTGACTCAGGATCAGATAAGCGCGGTTACACCATACAGGGTAAAACAGCTGTGGTGTTAGCAACGGGCAGACAAATGCAGGATTTAGTATGAATGCTTTGGGACATATTTTATGAAGACAGACAGACAGACAGATAAATAAGATAGACAGATACATAGGTGGATAGATAGAGAAAGAGAGATAGAACTGGATTGTGGCTCTACTTCCAGTCACGCTGAAGCACATTCCAAGTTTTAAACCATTTTGGTCAAAGTGCATTAAAATCCAGAGCTGTGTTTATTTGTTGCTGCATTTTTCCAAATTACAGAAGGACCACTGGAATGTATATCTACTTTACTTCCTCAGAGCATAAAGCAATTTGGCCCCATAAGTGCCCCAAGCAGCAGAACCCCAAACAGCGTTGATAGGAATGGATCACCCTCATTACTCACCCTTAAAGACTTTCACTGATCTTCCTCTACTGCTGAGCACAGCGCGGTTCGTCTTCTTACACAGTTCAAACTAAATTAGTCTGCAGCACACTCACACACACACACGTCTCTCTCTCTCTCTCTCTGTCTCTCCCTCTCTCTCTCTCTCTCTTTCTCTCTCTCTCTCCCCCTCTCTCTCTCTCTCTCTCTCTCTCTCCTCTCTCTCTCTCCCTCTCTCTCTCTCCCTCTCTCTCTCTCTCTCTCTCTCTCTCTGTCTCTCTCCCCCTCTTTCTCTTTTTCAGTCTCTCTCTTTCTCTTTCTCTCTCTCTCCGTCTCTCTCCCCCTCTCTCTCTCTTCCTCAGTCTCTCTCCCCCTCCGTCTCTCCGCAGAAGCAACAGGTCATCTTTGGACAATATTCTCAAGTTATATTACATACAGTATGTAAGGAAATTCTCTCATTTTCATTACTCAGTGTCATAAAGGATATTTATTATAAACTATAATTGATTAATTGAGGATATGAGTTTTTTGGCAGATGCCTTCAAATATAAATACTGATAGACTGCCTGCATGTTGTTATTGTTACTACACTTTTTAGAAAGTGTTTGAGAAGAATATAATATTCAGTCCAGCACCCATTCACCACGTGTCATGCATGTAGCAAACTATGGGATGCATTATATATCCTCCTTTGGGGAAAAAAAAAAAAGAGTACACAAAAAGAACACGCATTTTCTGAAAATATCCTACGTCCACTAAGGACTTCCAGTTTGAGGAAAACATTAACATTTTTTTCAAAGATTTTTCTTTTTGTTTGTAAACAATCATCGATGATGTCCGTATAGTTTCTCTCACTGAACTACATCCTCACAGCTGCACAGGTGATACTAAAATGAATGAAGTACACTGAGATCATTACCATTTCCTTTGCTATATGAACAAATGTGCAATTTGTATCAAGCAATACACACTTTCTGGCACCTAAAGATTGTGAATTATTACAGACACATTCTGCCTTGCAAATAAGAATTGTGCAACTGTTATTTATGGAAACTTATTAATTTTCAAGGTTAAAGATTTTAAATCAAAAGGAAGACAATACTGCTGTTATTTGGGAAATTCAGGAAAATAAACTTTTGTTAAGCCTGTATACACAGTACATTACATTACACAGAACATTATTTTAAACCAAAAGCATATTTTATTCTTGGCATGTCTGGAACACATGCAGCACACTACCCAGTGAGGCAGTAGATGTCTTGCTTGAACAGTGTACTGGTTACAAAGGGCTCGTTGCACACCAAAGAGCTGGTTACTGAGATGTTACACAGATGCCCACACAGAGTAACATTTCAGTAACTCCACTGGAGTGAGGTTTAGGAGGTTACTCACTTAGAGTTCTGTGTAGGGGCGGTCTCTATTAGCGCAGAGAGTGATTAGTGCCTCACTTGAATATACAATACGCTGTCTACATTTGTTTGCATTATTTTGTCTATGAAGTAGTATATTGTATATTCTTTATATACGAAGCTGGCCGATACTTTGGACAACCAAAAAGGTTGTTTTAAATAATAATCATTAGAGCCCCAAAAATATAAAAACTAGAACTTATTTATTCCCGCCAGCTAACATACCACAACCTGGACAAAGACATCCATCCGCTTATAACTGATCTCAAACAAAACTTCTGACTACCCTGTTACCCAAAGAAGACTTCTCTTTCTTTTGCCAGCACACCTGGGATTAAATAGGCCTGAAATGATTAGTGTCACCTGGGAGCATTCCTATCAATTAATCAATCATTCAATCAACCAATCAGCTTGCCTGCACAGCGATACATTCTCATGAAGCTGGTAACAATTACTGAGTAAGGTTCAATACCAGTAGTTAATCTAAACATTAAAATGCACACATACAATTGACAACCACATAAGCCAGGGGTGGGAAATTCCGGTCCTGGAGGGCCGGTGTGTGTGTAGGCTTTTGTTTCTACCAATGACCCCTGTGGCTCAATTAGCTAATTAGCTGGATATGCCAATGCTGGTTCACTTGTAGATTAGACCACAGTAACATGTTTCATATGGGAACACAAGAACAGTCTTCAGCTGTCACTCATGGGCTTGTCAGTAAATGTAGCAAAAGTGTCAGTTTGCACAAATAATTGGTCTAATTAAATAATTCAGAGCAGAAGTTGTCATGAAATCCAGAAACAGATACGGCCTCCTTGCCCACCTCTGACAAATGCAAAGTCAAGCAAAGCCCAACAGTGAATGCTTCTCCTCCACACCCTGTATATACATGATATAAAAACCAGATTATAACAGCCACAGCTTTGGGTACTTCTGCTCTCCACCCCTAAGACTTGGGCCGTTTCTTTACTCCGAGGATTTCTCTGCTGTTGTTTATGTGGGACCTTTTTTCTCCAACAAAAAACAGAATTGTTTTACAGGCACTTTGTTTTTCTCAGAAAAATAAACAGACCCCGAGTATCCACAGGCCCTCTGGAGCAGAGAAGGTCCTGACATCTCGATCGTCTCTGTCACACAGAAGGGCTGAAAATGCACTTTATTTACTGCCGATGGTGCATGTTGTCAGAGCGGGTCATCTGCTTACAATAGTTCAAATCTCCTCTTGTGGCTGTCAGCTCTGTTTCCCATCAGCAGAAAAGGTCTCCATTCTGTGGACGTGTAACCCAGTCAGACCGTGGTGCAGTTCAGGTCTCCAGTCTGTGGACGTGGAACCCAGCCAGACTGTGGTGCAGTTCAATCCACATAAAACATAATGAGAAATATGCAGATTTGTTGACTGGATTGTTCCCCACAGAAACTACAGTGATCAGGTACGCAGGTAATGACATGAATTCAGCGTGTACTGTAAAGTATACCACCAGTGAACCTTGTTCCATAGAACATGAACACACGCAGCACTCGTAATCTAATAACCTGCATACTTCAGTAACATTTACATAGCCCTTAAATATGTTGTTAGTATTATGTGGGCCAGGCTAAAGAGTCCATCTCTGTTTTAATCATTATACATTTTACATTTTACATTTTAATCATTTAGCAGACGCTCTTATCCAGAGCGCCTTACAAGATGTGCATTAATACAAGGTGAGAACAATCATAGTTAGCGCACAAGATCAGTGCAGTGCACAATTATCCCAGTTCCTCTGAAATCCAGCAGCAGGCAGAATATCTCCTGAGCTTCTGACCCATGGGCTCAGAGTGGCTGCGCTGGTCAGCACCAACACGGTACTGTCAGCTGAGTTTGCTCTCTTAACCGTCTCAGGATGGAGCCGGTATTTATCACTGGTCCACTATGACCCCCCACAGCAGTGGGAAGCAGCTGGCTTTGTGCCACCAGGGGTAGGGTGTGTTTCAGTGGGCTAGGGGTTCATTTACATTTACATTTCTTAGGCATTTAGCACACTCTCCTATCCAGAGCGACTTACACACTACCACTGAATTATGTACATCTAGCCTATTGTCATCACCACTGCCGACTTGCTCAACACTTCTTGTATATGTGTCCCTGCCTTCTCATTTAATAAAAAAACATAAAATAAAATAAAATAAAATATTTTTACCTTTTGTGAGGCCTTCCCAGTGTTACAGGCATGGTTCTCCCGTGTCGCAGCTGCCTGCAACCAAAGACATGTCTAGAGTCACTATATTACTTCACTGCTGTATTCCTGCCTCTTGCTGGGATAGGCTCCAGAACTAATAAGCGGCTGATTGTGGATGGATGCCTACCATGTATTAATGCACATCTTGTAAGTCACTCTGGATAAGAGCGTCTGCTAAATTCTTAAAATGTAAAAATGTAAATGTAGACAGTTTAATTTCTTTACATATAATCCATTTATACAGCTGGATATTTTACTGAAGCAACGGTTCAGTGTGATGAGACTATTCAACACCTTGTGATTCATTTTTAGATGAACTTGTCGAAGGGGTTATGGGAAAAGATGGCAAGTATTGGTTCTAAAATAGATTTAAATTTGAGGAATATGTGTAATAAAAAAAAAAAGTTTGATTGTGACTAATTTCAAAATCACTATTTGTCAGTCTGTGTTAGTCTACAGTAAATTAAAACATAGACCATAATAATACATAATGATAATAACAGGTAATTCATGTCATTTTAATCTGGGCTGGGATTATAAGTATGACAGCATAGTTTAGTTGTGTTGTGTGTTTATTCTCATAAACCTTTACTGACCAGCAGTCCCCAGACTCAAATGATATGAATAAAGATATTTATATTTACACTTCCCTGCTAATCTCATTCCTTTCTGAGGAAGAAAGCCCTTCCCATAACTTAAAATAACATTTATGAAGAGTAAGCTGTCCTTCACAGATTGAGCAGAAATGTCCTCCATATGTGTTCTGTCACGCAGTAATCTCGAGCAACGTTGGGCCTGACACAGAGTCAGGAAACAAGCTTCACGTCACACTCGAGTGGTTTTAAATAATAAACATAAACCTGTCGCCCTATGTATGAGTGCAGTGTCACCTGAAATGCCCAAACCATAAGCCTGTGTAGACAAGTATAATTCAAAAGTGTGACCTGACCACCGATCCAGTTCTGTTTTATTATTTAAACAGAGTGCTCCAGCTCTTTTATCCTTACCACTTCAATGGAAAAAAGACCTCATTTAATCAAATGAAAGTGTTTGTCCCAATAAAAACCATTGCATTGTTTTTATATTGTTTATCTAAATTTGAGTAACTGTCGCGTTTCCTTGCCTTGTACATGAAATTATTAAGGCTAGCGAATAAGCTAACAAGCTCCATTAATATGAACCTGGATCAGTTGATAATGCCCTGATCTTAAGCACTGTAGCTAGCTAGATAGCTAACGTTAAGCAATGTCTAAAATGGAGCTTGCACATATAGGTTAGCCAGTGACAGGCACCTGAATGAACCTGCCCTGCTAACAACTGCCCTTTATGAAATACTGCGCTTTTGGACTGAACTCTTCACAGAAATGCCCAACAAATCTTTGATATATACGGAGACTGAACTTACAGTTCACATTCTTTCAGTATATGCCCAGTGGGGATTGAACCAAACAAATCTTATGACCTACTGAGCCATGATAAGTTGTTCTTACTCCAGTAGGATTGTGTCTGTTGTGATCAATACAAATGTTTTAGAAAAGTATTAAGTATTAAGATCAACCCAGAGCCATCTGAATATGTAATTAGGTATTTTCTGCATTTAAGAGAGTTCAGCTCTGAGCGCTCTCTATGCTACCCATGATGCAATGCGGTCAGAACAGAGAAGAAGGCAGGAGTAGACCATCTCTATTCTTATTTAAAATCTTTGCTTGAACCCTAAAGTTTGTTATCAGGTCCACTTTATAACATTGCATCCAGACTTGAATTTGTACTCACAAACTTGCTCCACACCAATGCATGTGTTCCCCACTACAAATTATTTTCAGTGAGATCTGGTTGTTTCAGCACATTTATTAGGAGCAATGAAACACGTTCTGTTCCTCCTTTCAGTGAAAGCCACTTCTGACTGTAATTAAATCTCATTCAAACCCATTAATGCTGAGTTTACATCACTAATGTGTATAATTAAGATGGAAAGTTTTACACAACATTATTTGTGCGAGGATACTGGCTTGTGCCATGTTGTCACACAGTTTCACTGATTGAAATGTCATTTTTTGATCGGTGGGAAAATGATGCCATTTTGTCTTTTTTTTATCTACAACAGATGGACAAAATAGCTTGTGTCAAATTGCGCAGAATGTCATATTTATCCATAAAAAGCTAAATGTACAACATACAGGTTTTTTAATGACCATTACCATGGCGATATTCACAATGCGAAACGTTGGCGTGTTTCGTTGATGGTGTAGCGTTGAGCCCCTCCACATTTTAAATGTGATTCTGCAAGAAACTGGGTGTGGGTCTGTCCTGCTTGCTGGGAACGGCAGGATTATAATTACCAGCATATCTCAGCTGCAGAGATACTGGGATGGGAGTATCTCTTTAAGCCTTTAGGAAAAGCAGCCAGTGGAGAATCAGGAATAAACTGCCACACGACGGACGCTCATAATGCACGACGGAGCAGGTTCTGATCCTCTCCTTCGGCCGGCTTTATGAAAACAACACATCACAGGAGAGTGGAGCGCGATTCTGCATCGTTTCAGCTCCCCTCACAGACACACTCATTTCAGCTCAGAGAGGAGGGAACTCACCTCACAGACACACTCATTTCAGCTCAGAGAGGAGAGGAGGGAGCTCACCTCACAAACACACTCATTTCAGGAGAGGAGGGAGCTCACCTCACAAACACACTCGTTTCAGCTCAGAGAGGAGGGAGCTCACCTCACAGACACACTCATTTCAGCTCAGAGAGGAGGGACTCACCTCACCTCACAGACAAACACACTCATTTCAGCTCAGAGAGGAGAGGAGGGAGCTCACCTCACAGACACACTCATTTCAGCTCAGAGAGGAGGGAACTCACCTCACAAACACACTCATTTCAGCTCAGAGAGGAGGGAGCTCACCTCACAGACACACTCATTTCAGGAGAGGAGGGACCTCACCTCACAAACACACTCATTTCAGGAGAGGAGGGAGCTCACCTCACAAACACACTCATTTCAGCTCAGAGAGGAGGGAACTCACCTCACAAACACACTCATTTCAGCTCAGAGAGGAGGGAGCTCACCTCACAAACACACTCATTTCAGGAGAGGAGGGAGCTCACCTCACAAACACACTCATTTCAGCTCAGAGAGGAGGGACCTCACCTCACAAACACACTCATTTCAGGAGAGGAGGGACCTCACCTCACAAACACACTCATTTCAGCTCAGAGAGGAGGGAGCTCACCTCACAAACACACTCATTTCAGCTCAGAGAGGAGGAGCTCACCTCACAAACACACTCATTTCAGCTCAGAGAGGAGCTCACCTCACAAACACACTCATTTCAGCAGAGGAGGGAGCTCACCTCACAGACACACTCATTTCAGCTCAGAGAGGAGGGAGCTCACCTCACAAACACACTCATTTCAGCTCAGAGAGGAGGGAGCTCACCTCACAGACACACTCATTTCAGGAGAGGAGGGACCTCACCTCACAAACACACTCATTTCAGGAGAGGAGTGAGACAGAAACACACTCATTTCAGAGTTCAGGAGAAACCTGACAAACGTCAGAAACCTTTCACCTTTCCCAAGACACATTCGTACTCTCATCACTGGTAGTTCTTAGCTCACTGAAGTTGGCAGTGTGTTGTCTTAATATCCGTGTTTCCCTTACTTCAGCATGGATTAAGCTTTAGCATTAACACTTTAAGATTTAACATTGGTCCCTAACTTGATTCACAGCTAAATTCTGTTGACTAACAGTTGACGAAATTAATTATCCAAACGTTATTTGTGGAGGAAAAATACATTTGCATTTAATTTGTGGGTCAAATTTAATAACAAATTTGAATTGAATCCAGGAGTTAATCTGTAAGACACTGGAAGAGCTGCAGTCCAGCTGGGACAGTATGGATCCTGCTCTTATACCCCTGTAAGGACTGGGACAGTATGGATCCTGCTCTTATAGGCCTGTAAGGACTGGGACAGTATGGATCCTGCTCCTATGTAAGGACCGGGACAGTATGGATCCTGCTCTTATAGGCCTGTAGTAGCTGGGACAGTATGGATCCTGGCCTGGGGGAGCTGTACATTACATTGACATTTGCATTTTAAGCATTTTGTGATGCTTATTGCGTAACTCTAGTCTGCAGCACAGGAGGGTCTGTGTTGGTGGTGTGGAGGTTTCTGCCAGCCCCAGTCTACATGTTTCTGTAAAAGATAAAAGTGAAATGAATGTTTCTCCTCCGATGGTTTTCCTGCTCTTTCTCAACATCTCTGTGTGTCTGCTGTTTTATCTCTCAGCATTAAAAAAACACAATTCCGATCCACGATAAAAAGAACATTTATTTTGTTCTTGCTGTCACTGCCTATCTTTTACCATGTTTCCTTGTACCTTTTCACTTGTTTTCCACAAGTAAAGTCACAAACAAACAAACAAATAAGGCACAAATAAAACACTGCTATAGCTGGAGCAGTGTTAGGGAGCAGTGTTAGGGAGCAGTCTTAGGGAGCAGTGTTAGGGAGCAGCAGTGTTAGGGAGCAGTGTTAGGGAGCAGTGTTAGGGTTAGTGTTGGGGGCAGTGTTAGGGGCAGCAGTGTTAGGGAGCAGTGTTAGGGAGCAGCGTTAGGGAGCAGCAGTGTTAGGGAGCAGCAGTGTTAGGGGAGCAGTGTTAGGGAGCAGCAGTGTTAGGGAGCAGCAGTGTTAGGGAGCAGTGTTAGGGAGCAGCAGTGTTAGGGAGCAGCAGTGTTAGGGAGCAGTGTTAGGGAGCAGCAGTGTTAGGGAGCAGTGTTAGGGAGCAAGTTCTCCTGGACTATTTTGAGCTCATGGCCATTCGATTGTTTAGCAAAATATGGGCAAACATGAATAGGTTGTAATTAAATCTAATCATAAACTGACTTGTGCCTGTTTTTGAAAGATGAGGCTCAGTTTACAGTATGTTGTTTGTTTTTGTTTCTGACAGGCAGTCTACCATCACTAAAATTAACCCAAATGTTCTGCAACTAACCAAAATAACACAGTGGTCTTTCCTTATTTGTTTCAGTAGCTTTTCTCCTCCAAAGCGTGTTCAGTCCCGGCTTTTATTCACTCTGCAGTCCAGCAGCTGAGCTGCAAACTCACTGCATCGAAGGGGTCCACTTCACACACTGCAGGCGTCCAAACGCTCTGCCGGTTTACAAACACACAGGCGTGCCGTCAGAAAAGGACAACCCTAAACTGCGTCTGCTGGAGAACGTGGACTATGAGCTATGAGGGACAAAATATTTTTGAAGGAATAGTAGCATGACTATATATATATACAGTATATGCTACTAATGTAGCAAAAATAAAGATTGAAACTAGAAGAGCTGTTTTGTGTGATATAACATTTGTGTATATCACATAGACAAACCAATTTCCCTGTGGGGATTAATAAAGTATAATTTATAATCTATCTATAACAAGCCGGTTTACAAACAAGACGCGGTGGAGACCCAGCGGACCGGAGCGTAGCATGCTGGGAAAGTGCGCTCTCACTGCTCACACACAGGATAGGGTTAGGGAAAGGACTTGCTTCCAGCACTGTTCTAGAAATGAGTTAAACGTGTTGTGATTGTACTGCTGTACACTAGATTGAAAACCACAGAAGACGGAAGTCTGGAATGAACGGATAGGTAGTGATGGTACAGTATTTGTAGCTAGCAAGATGTATTTTAATATTCTAATTACTACAATGCAGAACAAAATGGCTGCCACACCAGCTACCTCCATGGAATCTACCGATACTGTAGAAGAAAGCTGCTGATCTGCAGAGGCTTGTCTCACAGATTATATCTCCCAATATGTAGAGGCCTGGAGGCAGGAGGCAGGAGGCCGGAGTTAATGCAGCGACAACTCAGGGAAGGCCCCACCCTACCCCCGGGGCGATAGAGTCCTGCACGCTCTCAACAGTCAGCCAATAGCAGAGCCCAGGCATGTTACCATGACGAGCACATTTTAAACACATCACTCAGGAGACCCCAGGTATAACTCTTTAAAGAGCTGAGCTCGATGGCTGGCCGTCCTGCCGATGGCTGTTTGTCTGCAAGCAGAGAAGCATCACATCCATTTACATTCATTCACAAACCACCACATTCTTACGTCTCTGACACTTTCAATAGAGAATACCAAACACTGCTCTTACTCACAGGTGAAATTCAACAGGTGCTATTGTGGCCGTGACTACTTCTGAGGCTTGGGAGAAGTTCCCTGGGGGTACCAGGATGTTCCAGGGGCATTTACTCCCCACCCTGAAAAATGACCCCCCCAAGAGAGGTGAACATCGCTTCCATACCCACCCCATAGTCCTGGCTAACAGATATACCAACGAGTAAGAGTCATTCAGTTTTAAAGATCAGCCTTGATATGACAACCATGCTCACTGGTCAAATTATTTCCTTTCTAACCTGAGTTCAGAGTGGTTTCCATCTTTACATGGTTTTTAATGGAAACACTAGCATGACACAACTCCTTAAAGGATTCTCATTTTCTCTAGTTTTGGTGATGACTGCCACCCACTGGCTAACTCCAGTATAGCAGCTGGATCACTTTACTACATTTATGTTTAAAAAATAATAATAATCTCATATTATATATTACACTAAACTCATATTTGAATAGATTACTATGTGGCTGCAATTAACTCATTGATTCATTCCTCGTGTGAACCAATATGAGGCCCAGAATCAAAGGAAAACACATTAACACTGATGTGCGAACATCAGTCTCCATTACTGGTGCTGAAACAAGGAACTTCCACACAAACACTGCGAAAGCCAGGTCACAAACGTGAAACAACTGGACACGGTTCTGAGGTGAATCGCTGTGGAGGGCCAGTGGCTCAAAGCATGAGGGTCACTCATGGGAAATTAAAATGGGAGGGGAGGGGTAAGTTTGCAGGAGAGTAGGGGGACATTTGCCATATGGTCTTGGGAGGTGAGTGTTGGCTGATTGGTTGGTATTGACAGCTTAACAGCTTGTAATAACAGCAAATAATAATAAACCAAATAAACAAATAAAATATAATGAAGCACCATAAACACTTGATGAAATCAGTCAGCTGTCAGCTTCCAGTATGATTTTCTACCTGTTAAATGTGACCAGTTCAAAGAAGGAGCACGATATCTGTTCAGAAAAACTCTCGGGCGACAGGAGTACATTCCCCTCGTGGGAGATTGTCCTTTATTCAGAGAGCAATGCAGGAAACACAGGAACAGAGACACACTTGGGTCTACAGACCGAACCTTAAACTGAGCAGACTGTACCTTAAACTGAGCACAGACTGTATCTTAAACTGAGCACAGACTGTATCTTAAACTGAGCACAGACTGTATCTTAAACTGAACAGACTGAAACTGAGCACAGACTGTATCTTAAACTGAGCACAGACTGTATCTTAAACTGAGCACAGACTGTATCTTAAACTGAGCACAGACTGTACCTTAAAAACGGACACATACGGGCTGAGGATGTAAAGGAGGGTTTACCCTTTTCTTCTGAATTTAATCATATATATTTCATACAGTAAATCATATTGTGGGAAAACAAAGTGGTGGTACAGTGTCAAAACAATTACATCTCTACATACAAGACGACAAATCTCACAGTGAAGTTTCCTCCAAAAAGACGATGTGTTGGACCCAAACGAAGGCCCCAATCTGAAGTTGGTTAGCGTATATAAATAGGAAAACTGCAACTCGAATAATAATAATTATAATAATAATAATAATAATAATGGTACAGTGCTAGTGAGTAACATAAATAGAAAAAATTCACAGAACTCTGTGTCTGACTGGCACACAGAATATGAAATAACGGTTTGACCGAGCGAGATTTACTGCAGTTGTTGGAAATGTGAGGTACAATAGACAATAACTTTGTCAAAGAGATCTTCACTTCACACGTTAACTATGGCTTTTACAGAAGTCCTTTTGGCTGAGAGTAAACCGTCCTCACAGAGAGAAACTACACACAGAACAAAGAGGACACACATCCCACATTTACTGTGCTTCGTACTTCCACTGCAGGGATGAGTTTCCTATGCTATGGCTCTCATTGAGGTTTGCTGCTATGCTCTTAAACACAAACTTTCTGCTGGGGCAAAAAACACCCTGATATAATATTTTATATATATATATTATTAGGGGTGTGACGGTATAACAGTATGATGGTATACTATGATATTGATATCATAAACTAAACGGTATACCACGATAGTCATGTTGCAAATAAATTATTGCATGTGTCAAAAATATTTGAGCCATTTGCCAAGCTTAATAATGAAATAACCCTAACAAGATAATGTAACACTGCAGCTGACACAGTGTCTGTTGTCTTTTAACGTCACTCCTCTTTCAGTAAGACTGCAGGAAGGTGGCGGAGTGCCTGGTCAGAGGGTCAGTGCGTGGGGACACGAAGCAGGAAGAGATCAACACACTTCAGACTTGTGTTGGAGATCAGCTGCAGTGTTACTACTTTTTATCTTGTGTATGACACGCCATTGTAACGGAGTTGGTTCTGCCTGCAGCGAGTTTCAAACCTTGGATCGAAGATTGAAAAACTCAAGTCTCTAACTCTGGGAACTAATCACACTCTTATCCACGTCACTTTCTGTAGCGGACGCTCATGTGCCAGAGCTCATCCGCTGCACCATAAACGTGCTCTATATGGAGGGAACCTTTGAGTTGGTTCATTCTGTATTCCTATGTTCTCAATATCTCAACTTATCACCAGCATGCTGCTGCTCTACGGTTCACTGCTATGAAGTGAAATGTGTATTTTCCCTTAAACACATTTTCTTGTAACCATATGTTCATCTACGGACCAACGCTCTGAGCTTCAGCTCTTATTCCACAGCTGCTTTAAGAACACTGTGATGTGTAAATCGCTCATTTTGAGTGCTCCTTGATCTGTGTTTTATTTCGTTTTTGTCGTGATTGTGCAAGTGCAGACAAATCTTCAACAGAAAGGTCATTTACATGCATCTTAAAGTACGACTCATCCGACAGGTCAGTATTAAAATATTGAGAGAACAGAAGAGAACACATTTTAACCAGATAGAAATGTGAGGACTGCTTCAGGCCTAAAACAATCTGCTCACCGGCATGTTTCTTCACTCAGAAGTAAACAGGATAAAAACCTTTTTTTAAATATCTGTAAAAAAATAATATATTGAAAATCATGATATTGGGATGCACAATTATCATACCATGAAAATGTCATATTGTCCCACCCCTAATACACATATATATATATATATATATACATGCATATATACACAGATAACTGCCAAAATAAAGGAAACACTTGAGTAGGGTTCTGGTGGCTCTGTTATGGTGTGGGGTGCATTTTCCTGGCATGGCCGTCTCAGTCACCAGATCTCAACCCAGTTGAACACTTATGGGAGATTCTGGAGCGGTGTCTGAAACAGCGTTTTCTATCACCATCAACAAAACACCAAATGATGGAATTTCTCATGGAAGAATAGTGTTGCATCCCTCCAATAGAGTTCCAGACACCACAATATATGCCAAGGTGCATTGAAGCTGTTAAAACAAAGCTGTTGGCCCTATTAAAACACTTTATGTTGGTGTTTCCTTTATTTTGGCAGTTAGCTGTATATACAGTATATACACACACGTACACACAATTTGGCATTTTTGTTTCTGACCCTCTAATATTGACAAGCAATCCTGCAACCATATCACACCATGGTAAAAATGCAGTGTCACACCATGGTAAAAATGCAGTGTGACTCCCTGGCAAAAATGTTCCCCAGTGACCATTAAACACTGAAAGGTCTTCGTTCTGGAGTTAGAATCTCAGGACCCCGGCTTATGATAGGTTTAGAAACCTGTGACCTGTCACTCCCATCACAGAAAGAGCACATATAATCACACTTAGTTAATACACAATTTATGCTGAAAGAGATATATCTTCAGTTAGAGTCACCACTTAATTTGACATTGATACAATAATCCCAATGCTGTCATTTGCAGCTCAGAAACACATGAACAGCCTGTGAAAGGGCAAAGCATTGTTTTCGTTTTGTACTGAATTCTGAAATGTCAAACGGAGAGATCTTTGGACTGACGGTGATGTCATATCCCCTATCTTTGATGAGATTGTCACGGTTACAACAAACCCATAACCTGGCGCTATGAACAGATAACTATGAATTAATACGAGTTATGGGAATAATACGACGGATTCTATCTCTTAATTTTGCTTGTGATAACAAGTTCTCTTTTACGCTACACTTCATCACAGTGCCAGCAGGTAGGCCAGGCTTGTCTGTAAGACAAACAAGAGAGAGGAAAGACAGAAATATGTGCAGTAACAAGTAATGCCAAATAGCCCCATATCTTATGTTTAAACTGTTGAGACGCAGTACTGCCATTGGTGAAGAAATACCTGGACTGTTGTGCCTTTTACTGATGTAGTGACAAACAACTCGATACGTACAGTACCAGTCAAAAGTTTGAGCACACCTTCCATCTGGACTACGGCTAAATGGGCCCTCCTTCATTCTTCAGCAAGATAACGACCCGAAACACACCTTGAAGTTGTGCAAGAACTATCTGGTGAAGGAGGAACATGAAGGACAACTCAAACTAATGACCTGGCCTGCCCAGTGTCCAGACCTCAATCCCATAGAACTTGTACAGGATTAACTGGACAGAACAGTCAAAGCAAAGCAACCCACAAGTGTCTCTGAGAATTGCTGCAGGAGAGCTGGGAAGACATGTTGGGTGATTTCCTGCCCGTGTTTGTGAGGCTGTTATCAAGGCAAAGGGTGGCTATTTTGAGGAACCCAAGATTTAGAGACAATTTTCAATTTTCTTGAACATTGCTTTGGTGTTTCTTATGTTTATTGTTACATGTGTTTTTGTCAGTTTCAAGTATTTACAGAAACGTATACGGTGTAAAACATTGTCAATTATGAGATAAACCTAGTTTCCAGCAGGTGTGCTCAACCCTTTGACTGGTACTGTATGTGGAATTTCACTGTGTCTACGCTTGAATCAATAGTCAACAAGCATCTTCCATCTGCACTCTGAGAAGAACTCCCTGTGAAAACAGGTCAGTTGTTCCTGTATTTCTCCCCCAGCTGTCGAAGGTGTAGACCAGGGGTGTCAAACTAATTCCATTGAGGGCCGAGTGTGTGCAGGTTTTTGTTGCAACCAATGCATTACACCAGGTGATTTCAATTAGGTTCCCTCCTTAGTTGAAGAAGTGAGCTCACCTGGAGTAGTGCATTACACTCGGCCCTCGATGGAATGAGTTTGACACCTGTGGTGTAGACGTTTCACAGCTGCGACACCTAACCCTAACTAAGAACTGGGGAGGAAATGAAGAGCAAGCAGCCATTTTGGTTTATGAAATGACAGGACACTGTCGTATCCGTGTAAACGGTGTTGCAGGGCGCAGCCTCGCTGGTGTTGCAGGGCGCAGCCTCGCTGGTGTTGCAGGGCGCCTCGCTGGTGTTGCAGGGCGCAGCCTCGCTGTGGTGAGGGCGCAGACTCTGCTCTGTTGCAGGGGTCTGGTGGTGAAGGCCCAGGGAGAGACGGGGTTTATGGGCCCAGGGAGATCGATCTTCTCTCAGAGTTCGACAGGCAGCTCCGTCCCGCTAACGCAAGGCTCAGTGTTCCTCCCACAAGCAGCACAGAACGCATTCTCTCTCAAAGGGTCAGGGTTCCGCTTCGTCTGCATCGTCTGATCGCTCTTTGATCGTTTCTGTTTCGTGTGTGTCCGCATCACTTCCTGTCTATGTTCTAATGAAGAGCTAGGTGTTTGAACCTGAGAGACTTGTGGTCCAACACGTTTGTTTTTCGTAAAGTTTTACACATTCCTCAAACGTAGCACCCCTTTTGTTTTGGCAAATGTGTGATTTGGTTCTTGATTGCTCACTGCTGAAGGGTGGAAAGTACTGGTCCAATCAATTTTCTTTCATGAAGTCGATTTTGAGTTTAGAGTTTTGCGTTTGGTACGAGAGGGGATGTGTGATGTGTCTTTTGGTCACAGTGAGATCTGCATTGAAAAGGTTGCTTATCTGAAGTAGCCTGTGTTAGTTCTATTTACATGAATGGACTTTTGCTGTGATCCTCCATCCGTCAGTGGTGGGTGGTGGGCGTTGGGGGCGGGGGGGGGGGATTGGGGGGGTCCACTACACTGCCGATAGGTCAATGCGATTGGCCGAGTTGGTGCTTTTGTCCCACGTGTGCATTTTGGTGGGGTTCATTCCTGCCTTGTTTCCGTTCATCTGAGAGAGAGAAAAAGAAGAGGAAACAGCTCATGAAAATCTTTAGCACATTTAATCATAGAGCCAAAATGGTGGATTCAGCACATTTAATCATAGAGCCAAAATGGTGGATTCAGCACATTTAATCATAGAGCCAAAATGGTGGATTCAGCACATAGAGCCAGATGCTACTAGGTCAAAATGGTGGAAGGGTTCCAAACGGATCACTTGGGCACTACACTACTACAGGTAGATATACATTCTGTTGAGCTCTGTCTAGTTGGCATTAAATATTTTTAATTTAATTATCTCACTGTATAATTCTTTGTTTCGTTTTGGTTCATTTATCTCAAAGGGACACACCTTGGAAAAGAGACACCTGTTGCTATCAATCTTTGTGTAAATCTTAATTTAAAAAGTGTGCTTCAATAAAATATGTGCTGGAAGAAACAGTAAGAGGGGCATTGTGATGGAGGAGGTGTTCACAGAGACAGAAAAGCATAAAGCATAAAGCATAAAGCATCACAGTACGTTAGAAGAATAAATAAGAGATATGGGCGCAGTCAGTTCTCATATTCATCAGGAAAGATGGGCTTTCCTTCACTAGAGCAGAGAGGTGGGGGAAGAAGATGTGTTTCCTCTTTGATGCACTACTCAAAATAAAACTCCTTTTCAGAGAAGACAAATCGCATTGGTTTGTAAATGTATGTGTACTGAAGAAGCACAAGCTGTTTCTGGAGAATGATGGGATGGGTTATATCTCAGCACAGCTGCAGACTGGAAAGATGGGCTCTGTCCTCTGAATAAAGCATTGGTATCTTCCCACACACACACACACACACACACACACACACACACACTCACACACACAGACTCAGACTCAAACTCACTCACTCACTCACACACACACACTCACACACACACACACTCACACACACACACACACACACACACACACACACACTCACACTCACACACACACACACACACACACACTCACACACACACACTCAGACTCAAACTCACTCACTCACTCACACACACACACTCACACACACACACACACACTCACACACACACACACACACACACACACACACAGACTCAAACTCACTCACACTTAATAATGAAGAATACATTTTCAGTTTCCTGTTTCTTTGACAGAACCCTTTCCTTTCAGACTCTGGGTCTTCAGATCACATGAGCCCAACATTATGAACCTGGTGCATTCTGGGAAACAGTGGCATGGGTGTTAGTGGGGGGTCCTTTCTCCTACCCTAACTGTTAAATATGTTAACATACATACACAGGAATATCAGAAGGTTTTAGAGATGGAAAAGGAGAGGTCTCGTACGTGTGAGCTGGTGAAGCCACAGCAGATCCCCTTGAATACTCACAACGTCTGAGTTGAACGGCTTCACGTTGATGTTTCTGATGGAGCTGCTGGTCAGAGACCACACCTTGGTTTTGTGCTTGAAGGCAGCTCTCACCTACAGCAACACAAACATCACACAAATATCACACACACAGCAACACAAATACCACACACAGCTCTCACCTACAGCAACACAAACATCACACAAATATCACACACAGCTCTCACCTACAGCAACACAAACATCACACACAGCTCACACACAGCAACACAAATATCACACACATATCACACACACAGCAACACAAATATCACACACAGCTCTCACCTACAGCAACACAGATATCACACAAATATCACACACACAGCAACACAAATATCACCTACAGCAACACAAATATCACACACAGCTCTCACCTACAGCAACACAAATATCACACACAGCTCTCACCTACAGCAACACAAATATCACACACAGCTCTCACCTACAGCAACACAAATATCACACACAGCTCTCACCTACAGCAACACAAA
>JAINUG010000073.1:4395000-4397500 GCA_029706075.1 Aldrovandia affinis | reverse complement strand
TGGTCTGTATACGAGGTGTTTATGGAGAGAGTGGGGCAGATATAGCCCACAATCGGGCAAAATACAAACATGCTATGAAGTGTTAAATAAATAACGTTGGAAATAATTATGAGGGTGTGGGGGGGTGAGGGTGTGGGGTGAGTTTGGGGGGGTGGAGTTTGGGGGAGGTGGGTTTGGGGGGGCAGGTCTGATGACCCCCCCACAGCACTAAAGCAGTCCAGGACACACACGAGAGGATGGGGGTGAGGGTTTGGGGGGGCACTCACGAGAGGATGGCGAAGGTTACCAGGGTGATGGCCAGGCAGAAGATGGAGATGGAGCAGCCGATGTAGCTGATGGAAGAGAGCGCCACCTGGTGGGCCTGCGTGAGCTGAGCACAAATGAGACAGCAGAGATGCGTGAGCAGGAGAACCAGCAAAACACCCACACACACACACACACACACACACACACACACACACACACACACACACACACACACACACACACACACACACACACACACACACACACACACACACACTATACACACACACACCACACTATACACACACACACACACACACACACACACACACACACACACACACACACTATACACACACTATACACACACACACAAACACTATACACACACTATACACACACACACACACACACACACACACTATACACACACACACACACACACACACTATACACACACACACACTATACACACACACACTATACACACACACACACACACACTCACACACTATACACACACACACACACACACACACACTATACACACACCCACACACACACACACACACACACACACTATACACACACACACACACACACACACACACACACTATACACACACACACACACACACACACACACACACACACACACACTATACACACACACACACACACTACACACACACACACACACACACACACACACACACACTATACACACACACACACACACACACACTCACTCACTCACTGTCACTTTGTGTTTTCCGAGCCTATAACAGACTGCAGTCTCTTCCCCTCATATTTTAACAGATGACCCTTCACATGGAAGCAAGTGTTTATGTCTGGTGAGTGTGATGGTGTCCGTTTCCCTGCCAGGTCAGCGTTGGCTCTCCTGCACTCTTTGGCACTGCTTGGCTGTTACAGTAATGATTAACGACGCCACTCAAATCTTTACAGCTCCAAACTATTGCCTTAGCCATCTTACTTCTGATTCCTTTAATTTGATATGATAGATTAGTGCCCTAGTCCATAACAGTTACACGTAATTATCTAAATTAATTATAATTATGCTATGAAGGGGCCCTTTTGTTATATCGTATTAAAAGGGCTTTAATCCACAGCACAGCACATCCGTGCAGTCTGCCGTGGGGGTGGGGGTGTTGGAGCTCAGACGCAGCGTTTAAAGAGTGCTTCTGGGAATTGGGTCTGGAGTTCGTGTTCCGGTCACTCAGTCTATCGCTGTATTACTGCACTGATCTCTTGCGCAAACTATGAATGATCTTACCATGTATTAATGCACATCTTGAAAGTCGCTCTGGATAAGAGCGTCTGCTAAATGCTTCAAATTTAAAATTTAAATGTCAGTCTAAAATCCTGCTTCGTCTTTATAAGTGGGGGACGAAATGAGGACAAGTAGCGAAGTTGGCGAAGTTAGCTAAGTATCTCCGCTGCTGAGAGCGGGAGGTTTCGCCAGAGCACCGCGTCATGAAGCGGTCGCTCCACAGGTGAGAAACGCGCTCGATCAGCCGTTAAATGCCGTTTGACGAGGACAAGCGAAGAGTTTTCTCATCTCTTTCCTCAGCGCCATCACATTTCCTCTGGTGTGAAAGGGTCGTATTCAGAGCGCAGAGGCCGCTGTGCTCATCACCAGCGTGGAGCTGACACACGCGCAGTGAGACCAGAGCGCTCCTGTGAACATGCTCAGTAGAACGAGGTGGCGGCACGGCCATTTCTCCAAACCTTTTAAAGCGTTTTTAAAACCCTTCATTTTACATTTACATTTACATTTACAGCATTTAGCAGACGCTCTTATCCAGAGCTCTTATCCAGAGCGACTTACAAGACGTGCGTTAATCCTTACACAGCTGACTGTGACTTCTTTCTTAGGCCTTCGTCCCAGGATGACTTTGAAGCCACTCAGGAATCAAATTTATTCCCTGAATTAAAAGTCCCAATTCAAGCATGCCCAGTAACCGTAATTCAGAATTAAAAATTTAAAAAACATTTACTGAAATAAAAGTCCCATTTTAACATTGCCCCGTGAAATAAGAGTCCCAATCAAAGCACATCCACTAAGTAACCGCACAGTGGCAGCAGATTCTGTCTGTTAACAGCCCTGTGTGGGAATTGTACTTGTGAACAAAGATGAATGAATATTAAGTGACTTTCCCGAGTAAGGCTGTCAAATTATAAGGGGCAGCTGAATTAGGAAAGACAAAATGAGTTATTCTGGGATTCCCTGTAT
>JAINUG010000073.1:4385000-4390000 GCA_029706075.1 Aldrovandia affinis | reverse complement strand
CACTAAAGCACACTAAAGCACACTAAAGCACACTAAACACACTAAAGCACACTAAAGCACACTAAAGCACACTAAAGCACACTAAAGCACACTAAAGCACACTAAAGCACCCTAAAGCACACACACTAAAGCACACTAAAGCACACTAAAGCACACTAAAGCACACTAAAGCACACTAAAGCACCCTAAAGCACACTAAAGCACACTAAAGCACACTAAAGCACACTAAAGCACACTAAACACACACACTAAAGCACCCTAAAGCACACTAAACACACTAAAGCACACTAAAGCACACTAAAGCACTAAAGCACCCTAAAGCACACTAAAGCACACTAAAGCACACTAAAGCACACTAAAGCACACTAAAGCACACTAAAGCACACTAAAGCACACTAAAGCACACTAAAGCACACTAAAGCACGCTAAAGCACACTAAAGCACACTAAAGCACACTAAAGCACCACTAAAGCACACTAAAGCACACTAAAGCACCCTAAAGCACACTAAAGCAAAGCACACTAAAGCACACTAAAGCACACTAAAGCACACTAAACACACCCTAAAGCACACTAAAGCACACTAAAGCACGCTAAAGCACACTAAAGCACACTAAAGCACACTAAAGCACACTAAAGCACACTAAAGCACACTAAAGCACACTAAAGCACACTAAAGCACACTAAAACACTAAAGCACACTAAAGCACACTAAAGCACGCTAAAGCACACTAAAGCACACTAAAGCACACTAAACACACTAAAGCACACTAAAGCACACTAAAGCACACTAAAGCACACTAAAGCACACTAAAGCACACTAAAGCACACACTAAAGCACACTAAAGCACACTAAAGCACGCTAAAGCACACTAAAGCACACTAAAGCACACTAAAGCACGCTAAAGCACACTAAAGCACACTAAAGCACACACCCTAAAGCACACTAAAGCACCCTAAAGCACACTAAAGCACGCTAAAGCACACTAAAGCACACTAAAGCACACTAAAGCACCCTAAAGCACACACACTAAAGCACACTAAACACACTAAAGCACACTAAAGCACACTAAAGCACACTAAAGCACACTAAAGCACACCTAAAGCACACTAAAGCACCCTAAAGCACCCTAAAGCACACTAAAGCACACTAAAGCACGCTAAAGCACACTAAAGCACACTAAAGCACACTAAAGCACACTAAAGCACACTAAAGCACACTAAAGCACCCTAAAGCACACTAAAGCACACTAAAGCACACTAAAGCACACTAAAGCACACTAAAGCACACTAAAGCGGCACACTAAAGCACACTAAAACACACTAAAGCACACTAAAGCACACTAAACACACTAAAGCACACTAAAGCACACTAAAGCACACTAAAGCACACTAAAGCACGCTAAAGCACACTAAAGCACACTAAAGCACACTAAAGCACACTAAAGCACGCTAAAGCACACTAAAGCACACTAAAGCACGCTAAAGCACACTAAAGCACACTAAAGCACACTAAAGCACCCTAAAAGCACACTAAAGCACACTAAAGCACACTAAAGCACCCTAAAGCACACTAAAGCACACTAAAGCACACTAAAGCACACTAAAGCACACTAAAGCACCCTAAAGCACACTAAAGCACACTAAAGCACACTAAACACACTAAAGCACACTAAAGCACACTAAAGCACACTAAAGCACACTAAAGCACCCTAAAGCACACTAAAGCACACTAAAGCACACTAAAGCACCCTAAAGCACACTAAAGCACACTAAAGCACGCTAAAAGCACACTAAAGCACACTAAAGCACACTAAAGCACCCTAAAGCACACTAAAGCACACTAAAGCACACTAAAGCACACTAAAGCACACTAAAGCACACTCTAAAGCACACTAAAGCACACTAAAGCACGCTAAAGCACACTAAAGCACACTAAAGCACGCTAAAGCACACACCCTAAAGCACACTAAAGCACACTAAAGCACCCTAAAGCACACTAAAGCACACTAAAGCACACCTAAAGCACACTAAACACACTAAAGCACGCTAAAACACTAAAGCACACTAAAGCACCCTAAAGCACGCTAAAGCACACTAAAGCACACTAAAGCACACTAAAGCACACTAAAGCACACTAAACTAACACTAAAGCACACTAAAGCACGCTAAAGCACACTAAAGCACGCTAAAGCACACTAAAGCACACTAAAGCACGCTAAAGCACGCTAAAGCACACTAAAGCACACTAAAGCACACTAAAGCACACTAAAGCACCCTAAAGCACACTAAAGCACACTAAAGCACACTAAAGCACACTTTTTTGCATTGTTTGAATTTAAATGTAACAAAAGGAACAACTGTTGTAATTCGGCACGACTCTTATACTCAACTATAACTCTTATACTCAACTATAACTCTTATACTCAACTATAACTCTTATACTAACTATAACTCTTATACTCAACTATAACTCTTATACTCAACTATAACTCTTATATTCAACTATAACTCTTATCCTCAACTATAACTCTTATACTCAACTATAACTCTTATATACTCAACTATAACTCTTATACTAACTATAACTTTATACTCAACTATAACTCTTATACTCAACTATAACTCTTATACTCAACTATAACTCTTATACTCAACTATAACTCTTATACTCAACTATAACTCTTATACTCAACTATAACTCTTATACTCAACTATAACTCTTATACTCAACTATAACTCTTATACTCGACTATAACTCTTATACTCAACTATAACTCTTATACTCTATAAAACTATAAAGCTTACTCAACTATAACTCTTATACTCAACTATAACTCTTATACTCAACTATAACTCTTATACTCAACTATAACTCTTATCAACTATAACTCTTATACTTATAACTCTTATACTCAACTATAACTCTTATACTCAACTATAACTCTTATACTCAACTATAACTCTTATACTCAACTATAACTCTTATACTCAACTATAACTCTTATACTCAACTATAACTCTTATCCTCAACTATAACTCTTATACTCAACTATAACTCTTATACTCAACTATAACTCTTATACTCAACTATAACTCTTATACTCAACTAGAACTTTATACTCAACTATAACTCTTATACTCAACTATAACTCTTATACTCAACTATAACTCTTATACTCAACTATAACTCTTATACTCGACTATAACTCTTATACTCAACTATAACTTATACTTAATAACTCTTATACTCGATATAACTCTCAACTATAACTCTTATACTCAACTATAACTCTTATACTCAACTATAACTCTTATCCTCAACTATAACTCTTATACTCAACTATAACTCTTATACTCAACTATAACTCTTATACTCAACTATAACTCTTATACTCAACTATAACTCTTATACTCAACTATAACTCTTATACTCAACTATAACTCTTATACTCAACTATAACTCTTATACTCAACTATAACTCTTATACTCAACTATAACTCTTATACTCAACTATAACTCTTATACTCAACTATAACTCTTATACTCTTAACTCTTATACTCAACTATAACTCTTATCCTCAATAACTCTTATAACTATAACTCTTATACTCAACTATAACTCTTATACTCAACTATAACTCTTATACTCGACTATAACTCTTATACTCGACTATAACTCTTATACTCAACTATAACTCTTATACTCAACTATAACTCTTATACTCAACTATAACTCTTATCCTCAACTATAACTCTTATACTCAACTATAACTCTTATACTCAACTATAACTCTTATACTCAACTATAACTCTTATACTCAACTATAACTCTTATACTCAACTATAACTTCAACTATCCCAAAATCACTCTTAAAGAAATGGTGAAATAATTCTGAACAGAAACCTGTTGTTCCTTTGTGTTCACCGAAGCGTTGTTTAAAGCGTGCGGTCTTCTCTCACACGCCCTCCTCATGCAGTTCCCCCTCCTCTCACACCCCCAACCGCCCTCCTCATGCGGTTCCCCCCCTCCTCTCTCACCCCAACCGCCATGTGGTTTATATCACCCCTCCTGTCCACAATTAAACCCACATGGGAAACCACGCAGACTCGACTCCAGCTCTCCGGCACTTTAAACCTTTCCCAGTGAGATTGTACAGGCACACCGTTTTACACTCCTTTTAGAAACGAAGCATGTTTACACAATGTCTGTGTGGTGCTCTGGAACCCTGAGCTGTGTTAGTTCTGTGTGTGTGTCTGAGGAGAGGAACAGCAGCACACACAGACTGGGGGGGGGGATCTCTCCCACCACAGGGCCCACAGAGACTGCACACAGAACCCCCGGAAGCACACCTCCTCACCGCGGTTAAATAATACACCACCACAATTACATAATACACCACAGTGATTAAATAACCGCTACAGCCTGTATATTCACAACTGGCCGACTGTAAGTCTCAAAATGTAAATGTTATTATTTCTCTCTAAATAGTAAGATGATAATCACCTTAAGCCCATGGCCACCAGTACTAATTCTAATTTGGTACATTTTAAATAAAATGTGAATACTTTTTATACCCACTGTAAAAATCTAAAATATGAAATTGAAATTCACAAAACTCCCTTAGACCAGAAATTGGACCCCACCCAGTCCCACCCACCCCACAACCCCAACCCCCCCCCTGACCCCCCTAAACAATGCTAATGCTAAACAATGCTAATGCTAAACAATGCTAATGCTAAACAACGCTAGCCCCATGACGTGGTACGAGAGAAGTGCTCACCTCCAGTGGCACCACCTGCATGAGGATGGCGAAGTTGGTCAGGTGGTTGCACAGACAGACGGAGTAGGACAGGTTCCCTTCGGCCCGGACACAGCCCTCATTGGACCACACGCCTTCCTTGGTGCTGACAGACACAACAGACACACGGCCGAGTTAGCTCACCGCTCGAGACACAAACAGACCCCTAAACAAACACATCCCTAAACAAACAGGGCC
>JAINUG010000073.1:4377500-4380000 GCA_029706075.1 Aldrovandia affinis | reverse complement strand
ACAGAACCATGCTCTACCTACTGAGCCACACAGAACCACACTCTACCTACTGAGACACACAGAACCACGCTCTACCTACTGAGCCACACAGAATCAGGTTGTATTAGTTATATTTACTAAAACAACCCCAGAGAACACTACACATCTACTGCTACACTCTCCAGGGAAGTTGTGTTTTAGCAGTTCTCTTCACAGCCTCCTCCACCCCCACACAGACCGTGTAGCATTGTGCTGTATCTCAGTGATTCATCCACAATGTGTGGCCTCTTCCAGACCCCCTACAATGGATACCGTTGCGTGCCAAACTCCCTGTGTGGCTCATAGCGCGTTACGTGCCTTTTCGATGTCCAATATGTCAGACATTCGGAGAGCATTTGGGCTCCCAACCTTTGATTGCAGGGAGGGAGATTACGTGTGCTCAAATTCAGCAAGTCAGCACTTTCCACCACAATCACGCATCATATCCTGACTGTGGCCCCACAGAGCAGGGCATAACACTGCCTGGGAGGGAGGGCTGCGGTCCGCAGGGTGTTCCCTGCCTTGTGGCTCAGTAACTGCAGAGCTCGGCTGGTGCACTACAGAGTGAGAGAAGTGGAACTCCACACGTTTTGAGGGATGAGGGTGCGAGAGCGCGCTGCCAGCGCTGAGATGCTGTTTGAGCGATGGGACTGCACAGCAACAGAGGGAATAAATCAGGATTTAAAAATCCAGCACAGCCCATTTATTTGATCTTATATTTATATCTCACAATGACCCTCTCCCGAATTCTCCAGGAGAGAGAGAATGACGCAATATCACAAGGGGGCACACATTGCCATGACGATACAGTGAGGTATGTGCAGCAGGCTGGGAAATGGGGGTCACCTCAGGGGGGGGTCACTGAGTGGTGGGGGGGTGCAGTTTGTGTGGAACCTAAGTAAAACAGACTATTATTATATAAATCTTTCAAATGAGACGTTAAAATAACACACAGCGCTCCCATTGTATTTACCACAGAGTAGGGGGTTTGCAGGAGAGCCTGGCTATCTCCATCTGTCCATCTAATCATCTCTTAGTTTAATTGACCAAATAATTCATAAGTATCCTTTCCACCCAAGTGGACATGTGGTCAAGATGGCCGCCGTGCCCCACCCCGGTGCGGGTTCGACTCTAGCCTCAGGGAAAGGTCATGTGAGCCCCACATAAGGCACAAAGGAACCTCACCATCCTCACCATCCTCACCATCCTCACCATCCTCATCATCTTCATCATCCTCATCATCCTCACCATCCTCATCATCCTCATCATCCTCTTCATCCTCACCATCCTCATCATCCTCACCATCCTCACCATCCTCATCATCCTCATCCTCACCATCCTCACCATCATCTTCATCCTCATCATCCTCATCATCCTCATCCTCATCATCCTCATCATCCTCATCATCATCTTCATCCTCATCCTCATCATCCTCACCATCCTCACCATCATCTTCATCCTCATCATCCTCATCATCCTCATCATCCTCACCATCCTCATCATCCTCATCATCCTCTTCATCCTCACCATCCTCATCATCCTCACCATCCTCACCATCCTCATCATCCTCATCCTCACCATCCTCACCATCATCTTCATCCTCATCATCCTCATCATCCTCATCCTCATCATCCTCATCATCCTCATCATCATCTTCATCCTCATCCTCATCATCCTCACCATCCTCACCATCATCTTCATCCTCATCATCCTCATCATCCTCATCATCCTCACCATCCTCATCATCCTCATCCTCCTCATCATCATCTTCATCCTCACCATCCTCATCATCATCTTCATCCTCATCATCCTCATCCTCATCATCCTCATCATCCTCATCATCATCTTCATCCTCATCCATCCTCATCTTCATCCTCATCCTCATCATCCTCATCATCCTCATCATCATCTTCATCCTCACCATCCTCATCATCATCTTCATCCTCATCATCCTCACCATCCTCATCATCATCTTCATCCTCACCATCCTCATCATCATCTTCATCCTCACCATCCTCATCATCATCTTCATCTTCATCCTCATCATCCTCATCATCCTCATCATCATCTTCATCCTCATCCTCATCATCCTCATCATCATCTTCATCCTCATCCTCATCATCATCACCATCCTCATCCTCATCATCCTCACCATCATCTTCATCCTCATCATCCTCATCATCCTCACCATCATCTTCATCCTCACCATCCTCATCATCATCTTCATCCTCACCATCCTCATCATCCTCATCATCCTCATCATCATCCTCATCCTCATCATCCTCACCATCCTCATCATCATCTTCATCCTCATCATCCTCACCATCCTCATCATCATCTTCATCCTCACCATCCTCATCATCATCTTCATCCTCATCATCCTCACCATCCTCATCATCCTCATCATCCTCACCATCCTCATCATCCTCATCATCCTCATCATCCTCACCATCATCTTCATCCTCATCCCCAGCCTCATCAT
>JAINUG010000073.1:4365000-4372500 GCA_029706075.1 Aldrovandia affinis | reverse complement strand
CCTGGGTGAACAAACTCACCTCAACCAGCACCAATGTGCAGCACCCACCTGGGTGAACAAACTCACCTCAACCAGCACCAATGTGCAGCACCCACCTGGGTGAACAAACTCACCTCAACCAGCACCAATGTGCAGCACCCACCTGGGTGAACAAACTCACCTCAACCAGCACCAATGTGCAGCACCCACCTGGGTGAACAAACTCACCTCAACCAGCACCAATGTGCAGCACCCACCTGGGTGAACAAACTCACCTCAACCAGCACCAATGTGCAGCACCCACCTGGGTGAACAAACTCACCTCAACCAGCACCAATGTGCAGCACCCACCTGGGTGAACAAACCCACCTCAACCAGCACCAATGTGCAGCACCCACCTGGGTGAACAAACTCACCTCAACCAGCACCAATGTGCAGCACCCACCTGGGTGAACAAACTCACCTCAACCAGCACCAATGTGCAGCACCCACCTGGGTGAACGCGACGGCAGCCATAGTGCGCCAGTACAAGCTCACCACACATCAGATACACAGTGGAGAGGCCAGGAGGGAGGGAATTAATCAATTCCATGTGTGTATATATATATATATATTGTCTTGGTTGGGAATTTGGCCAGGACATCGGGTTAACACCCTACTCTTTTAGAAAAGCTCCATGGGATCTTTTATGAGCACAGAGAGTCAGGACCTCGGTTTTTACCGTCCCATCCGAACGACAGACATGTAGTCCCGTGGGATCGAACCCACAACCTTGGCGTTGCCAGCGCCATGCTCTACCTACTGAGCGACAGGAACCACACATTTGAATGAGCATGTCTCAACCCTTTTCAACAACGCACACCTCCCATCACGGTCCGAACCGCACATGGTCTCTGGCACTTTCAGGATGTGTGGAGGGTGGAGCGGCTAAGGCTATTATGATAAACAAAAGCAACGCAATGTTCTGTCACGATGCTTTCCTTATTAAGATCCTGATCTAAGATTTTGTTTTAAACATTCTTGAGGTTTATAACCAAGAGCCTTATTTAATCTCAAAATGCAAAATTACACTTTCCATGAAGTTCATATCAGGCATTCTAGCCACTCAACAATGTAATTAAACAATGTAATTATTTTAGAGGTGTTTGTGCGTGTGTGTGTGTGTGTGTGTGTGTGTTTGTGTGTGAGTGTGTGTGTGTGTGTGTGTGTGTGTGTGAGTGTGTGTGAAACGGCTCTTTATTTTTGAGGCCAAAATTAGTTGTACACAAAATACGAGACCATTAAATATGTATATTGCCAGACCCATTAAATATGTATATTGCCAGACCCATTAAATATGTATATTGCCAGACCCATTAAATATGTATATAGTCATGCCCTCCTTTATGACCCCCACCCCCACAGCGATGGCGCTTGCCTCCAACAGACAGTTAATCTCCTCTGAACCCCAGGTTCTGCTTCCAAGCTCCGCTCCAGTGAGATCTGCGCAGGAGAGCTTTATAAGGCTGTAAAGTGAGCCCCTGCTTGTCAAAATCTTTTTTCTGAATCTGTTGGTTTTTGACCCTGAGCAGCGCAGGCACTCTTTCCATTCGCTCACCTAACGGCGGATCCTGGAGAGAGAGCCTCCTGCTATATTATATATCATATATTACACATCTATTTATACATGAACTAATGTTTAACTGCCACCTCCCACACACACTCACTTACACTCACACACACACACACTCACACACACTTACACTCACACACACACACACACACACACACACACACACACACACACACACACACACACACACACACACACACACACACACACACACACACTCACACACACTCACTCACTCACACGCACACACTCACTCACACGCACACACTCACACACACTCACACACACACACACACACTCACACACACACACACACACACACACACACTCATTGGTGAGTAATAAATCAGGTTAGGAGCCAGGACCCAATCAACACGGAGGGAGAATGGCGTGAGACCACTCCCAGAACCCGATTGGACACGGCTCGATCCCGGAGCCCGACTCCGCCCCTGGACCGGATCAGCGCTGCAGTCTGGTGCCAGTGGAGTCACACAAACCCTGTGACCCTCCGAGCCAGCTCTGATAAGAGACGGGACAGCTGGTCGAGTCGTAGCACACCTGGGACAGAGAGATCGAGCCACGAACACAGCGACTTTAAGACCTGGGTGGCCTGGAGCACCGCCCGGCTGAATTACAGTTACAGTATATACTGCATATATATAAACTAGGGCAAGGAACAGCACAGCACAATTCTGTTGCGAAACTACAAACCCTTAGTCACAGATAAACACAAAACTACAAACCCTTAGTCACAGATAAACATGGAAGTGGGAGAGGGAGAGGGGCTTCCTGGACATTCGATGGCTGCGGAGGTTCGAGACGCGCAGGGAGAGAGGGGCGCAGGGAGAGAGGGAGAGAGGGAGAGAGGGGCGCAGGGAGAGAGAGGGAGAGGGGAGAGGGAGAGAGAGGGAGAGAGGGAGAGAGGAGAGAGAGGGAGAGAGGGAGAGAGGGAGAGAGGGAGAGAGGGGCGCGGAGAGAGAGAGGGGAGAGAGGGGCGCGGGACAGACGCCCTCCTGCGTTATTAACGGGGACAGGCTCCGGTAGCCATGGCGAGGACAGAGAGGTTGAGAAGCATGGGATGCCAGGGCGAGGTGTGTCTTTAATGAAGTGCTGCAGGCTGCAGACGGGCTCCCCATGAATCACGTTCCCCTCGCAGAGCGCTGGGGCGCGGGGCTACGCCTCGGAGCTGTGGGCAGGCGGGGCGGGAGCACCGCACAATGGCTGGAAAGGTCGCCCCCTGCTGGGACGGCAGGAGGGTGGCATGTACCCTGAGGGCTGGGAACCCTCGTCTGCCCCAGAAACAACAGCTTGTTCTTCCTCCAGGTCCCCCCCCCACACACCCCCTCATACTCACAACAAGCTTTCAGTGAAAGTCCCTCCTCTTGTAAACAAAAACCCTGAATGTGATGTTTTAAATATGTATAATTTTAATAAATAAAAGCTGTTGGTTTTTGCTGCCAGAACATTTCAACCCCCTCTCAGCATGGGGTCCGTTATAAACCAATCTGCTTTATGAGAGTGGCTCTGAAACGTTGAGTCGATCGTTAAACAAAGAATAAAACAAAATAAAAATACTGAAAGTTGCATCATGAAATGTTTGAGGAGACGGCCACCGGACGACGGGTGACGAGGGTCCCGCAGGTTTGGGAATATCGTGATCGGTGACCCGGCCCGGTTTAACCCAGAGTCCAGCAGGTCACAGCGATGGGCCTGTGCCCGGAGCCTGCTGTGAGCACGCAACGCGCTGGCACCCCCTCAGAGAGAGAGAGAGAGGGTGTCTGCTCCCCCAAACGCAGTGATCATCGCCCCGGACCAGACCATCGCAGAGTAAACACCGCTCTCGCAGGGGGAGAGAGGGGGAAACAGGGCCCGTCGCAGAGCAGGGGGAGAGAGGGGGAAACAGGGCCCGTCGCCATGGTTCCGGGCAGACGGCATGGTTCTCATTTTAGCAGAGAGTCTGGACTGGGCTCGTGATGGAGACTCATTCTCACAGCGAGTGGAGACGGTCTGCCCTGACGCGCTCATGGTGGGAGAAACACATTCTCAGGGCTGCGATCCACTGTGACCTCTCAGGGCTGCGATCCACTGTGACCTCTCAGGGCTGCGATCCACTGTGACCTCTCAGGGCTGCGATCCACTGTGACCTCTCAGGGCTGCGATCCACTGTGACCTCTCAGGGCTGCGATCCACTGTGACCTCTCAGGGCTGCGATCCACTGTGACCTCTCAGGGCTGCGATCCACTGTGACCTCTCAGGGCTGCGATCCACTGTGACCTCTCAGGGCTGCGATCCACTGTGACCTCTCAGGGCTGCGATCCACTGTGATCTCTCAGCATCCAGCGCAGAAAAGGACAACTCCTCCTTTAGGAAGGACTCTAAAGTGTTGTGCCTGATCACACTCCCCCTCACCTTGTTCATAAGGTAGATAATTACTCATAAAGGAGCTGATATAATTGAGTGATTGAAGTCTCCCCTGATTGGCTCGCAGAGTGAGTGGACAGTGTTGTGGGTTTTGGGGGCTGGCCGCTCAGGGGAGATTAACCAGTGCTGTGCTCACACTATTGGCACGCTCGCATTAGTGCTTTCCATTTTGGGTTTCGCGTTTGTTTCCCATGGAAAACTGGCAGCGGCACGCATCCTTCTCTTAATCCCTGCCATGAGGACAAGCAAAGCACAACAGAAACACTGCTGGTGAACTGGAATACTCTCTCCTCTCAAAAACACAACACAACTGGAATACTCTCTCCTCTCAAAACAACACAACAAAAACACAACAGCACTGAAATACTCTCTCCTCTCAAAAACACAACAGCACTGAAATACTCTCTCACAACTGAAAAAACAAAAAAGAGCAACTGGAATACTCTCTCCTCTCAAAAACACAACAGCACTGAAATACTCTCTCCTCTCAAAAACAGAACACAACTGAAATACTCTCTCCTCTCAAAAACACAACACCACTGAAATACTCTCTCCTCTCAAAAACACAACACCACTGAAATACTCTCTCCTCTCAAAAACACAACACAACTGAAATACTCTCTCCTCTCAAAAACACAACACCACTGAAATACTCTCTCTCTCAAAAAACACAACACAACTGAAATACTCTCTCCTCTCAAAAACACAACACAACTGAAATACTCTCTCCTCTCAAAAACACAACACAACTGAAGGCCTGAGGTTCAAAGGTCGATCATTCGCTCTTTTTCTTTCCCTTTTAAATGAAGGCGCAGGGAGGGAGGAACCCTAACCCTAAATGTGTTTTTAATATTTTAATAATATTAATAATGTTTAATAATGTTTAATAATGTTTAATAATATTAATAATGTTTAATAATATTAATAATGTTTAATAATGTTTAATAATATTAATAATGTTTAATAATGTTTAATAATATTAATAATGTTTAATAATGTTTAATAATATTAATAATGTTTCCATCCAATGTCGCGGAGAGCGCAGACTGAAATGCACACAAGGCTTTTGGCTTTTTGAGAAATATTGTCTACAAGAATTTATTTATTTATTTATTGCTTCAAATTTTTCCCCGTTTTCCTCCCAGTTTGGTTGCCAATTATACCCTCTATTCATCTCAATCCACCCTCCCCCACGAGTCCTCCGGGTAACGAGACAGTTTGCCGGTAGATCTGCCTCCTCCGAGACGGAACCCGACCACGGACGCCCTTCCTGCTCCACGGCGGACCCGAGCCGGCTCACCCCCTCCCCCTGGGGCGGACAGCCAAACACCGCCCCGATCGGGGCTGGTGACCAGGGCTGGTCTGGTAGAGACGGGTTTAGAACCGCGTCCCTGACAGGCAGCGCACACTCATACAGGACCAGCCAAGATACGATGCGTTAGACCGCTACGCTATCCACCGGCCTAATATTATCCTTTTGACACCAGGGGGAGGGGGGGGATTATAAGATATGCAGTGAAACTGGGATCTCTCAGAGGGGGGGGTACTGGCTCAGTCCACACACCCCCTCAGCAGGCTCCCCGCTCAGCAGGCCCCCCACGCTGGCTCAGCGCAGGCTCCCCCGCTCCACACGCTGGCTCAGCGCAGGCCCCCCACCGCAGGCCCCCGCTCCACACACCCCCCTCAGCGCAGGTCTTACCAGCAGGTGTGTGAGGACGATCTTGATGAGCGGCGCCCCCGACAGGTTCACCGACAGGGCCGGGGACGGCTCCACCTTCAGGGAGATCAGGAAGCTGGCCACCTGGATCTTGTGATCTTTAAATCCGGCGGCCTCGGTGATCCTGCGGGGAGGGGGGGCAGGAGAGCGTCAGACGGGGGGCGCGGGGAGGGGGGGGGGGCAGAGCGTGAGAGGCTGGGCGTGCGGGGAGGGCAGGAGCGTGCGGGGAGGGGGCAGGAGGGGTGAGACAGCTGGAGCGTGCGGGGACGGGGAGGGGAGGGGGGAGAGAGTGCGGGGAGGGGGCAGGAGGGCAGGAGAGCGTGAGACGCTGGAGCGTGCGGGGAGGGGGGGCAGGAGCGTCAGATGGGGCGCGCTGCACACCGCGGTGGAGACACAGCCCCTGCGCTCGCACGAGAGTGGGACTTTGATACGACGCTCGACTCGTCCGTCATCCTGTCTGTGAGGAATGCGTCCCACGCTGGGCGGACGGTAAATGGCATCGAGCTGCTAAAACCTCACCCTCGCATCAGAGAACGGGAGGGGGCTTTTTCACCCCCACTGCAGCTTGTGCTGTTATTGAGAAACATCCTTCATCAAATGACTTTACTGTCAAAGTGCGATACCTGACGTGTGCATCAGTCACACATAAAACAACACTAGCCCACAATATGTAGAATCCAGGAAGGATTTACTCTCATACTCTGACAGAGACATCCACAGGAAACATGGGTAATACAGTCAGCTGATGTTCCCAAATTGAGAGACTATCTATCTATCTGCGTAACTCAGAGGTTGCAGGTTTGATTCCCAGGTGGGGCACTGCTGTTGTACCCCTGAGCCTGGCCGTACCTACTATTTGTATTTGTATTTGTATTTTATTTTATTTTTTTCAGTGTAATACTGAATAAAAGTGGTGAACTACTGCACATAAAATGACTTCACTTCGGTATAGCAAAGATTTTGTACAAAGCCAAGATTACCGCTTGCTCGCCTGATCACCATCATCGTGATTACTTCTGTGTGTGTGTGAGTGTGTCAGTGTGTGTATGTGTGTGTGTGGTGGTGAAGTGGACCCGTCCTGAGCAGGCGGATCTCGTCATTACTACAAAATCTTTCCTCAGCAAAGATGACGCAGTGACGCTTGGGACGACTTTGCTGCACAGTGGGAGTTGTAACTCAGACTGCTGATCTGAAGCCAAGCGAAGCATGATGTAGGTGTAGAGATCTCTCACATTATAAAAACGTTGACTGCTTGTATTATAACCAGATTAATGCTATTCATCTCCAGAGATCATCATGTGTGTAGTTTTGTGTAGTCGCTAGCCAAACTTAACTGTCTCTGTCTTTTACACAAACCACTTTTTAGTCAGACTACATACCTTGACAGTGGTGATAGGCACAAAGCTAGCTACATTTTATTGTACATTTCCAGTGGCCATTCATAAAATCATTACAGTCTACTCCTCTTGTAGTGGATTAGCTACAAGGGTAGACTGATTACATAAGATATTTCTTAGTGACATTTCTGGTGATGAACCCCCTGGAGGAGCTAGGTCTCCTGGCCTCGGTAATTCTCCAATGCTCCTGAGAACAAGCTGAACTGCTTCAGTAAAATATCCAGCTCTATAAGTGGATGGTACTGTATGTAATGATATGTAAACTGTGTAAGTTGCTCTGGAAAATAGTGTCTGCCAAAATGTAAATGTATCTTATAGCATACAGGATATAGAATCCATCAATCTATCAACAACATGGAGGTGTACTAATACAA
>JAINUG010000073.1:4320000-4357500 GCA_029706075.1 Aldrovandia affinis | reverse complement strand
GTGTGTAGTGTATGTGTGTGTGTGTAGTGTGTGTGTGTGTGTGTGTGTGTGTGTGTGTGTGTGTGTGTGTGTGTGTGTGTGTATAGTGTGTGTGTGTGTGAGTGTGTGTGTGTGTGTGTGTGTGTGTGTGTGTGTGTGTGTGTGTGTGTGTGTATGTGTGTGTGAGTGAGTGTGTGAGTGTGTGAGTGTGTGTGTGTGTGTGTATAGTGTGTGTGTGTGTGTGTGTGTGTGTGTGTGTGTGTGTAGTGTATGTGTGTGTGTGTATAGTGTGTGTGTGTGTGTGTGTGTGTGTGTGTGTGTGTGTGTGTGTGTTCACATTACCAGCGTGAGGTTGTTGGCTGTGTCAGGGGGGATGTTCTTCCTGGGCAGGCTGATGGCCACAGACTCCAGGACCCCTGGGCGCAGTGCGGGGTACTCATCGCTCTGCGTCTCCTCTGGGACGGGGGTGACCACCGGGAGCGGGGCGTCAGTGAGCGCCTTCAGGAGAGAGAGAGAGCAGAGTCACACCACACCCACCACACACACCTACCTCACACATCTACTGACACACACTAGCTCACACATCTACTGACACACACCTACCTCACACATCTACTGACACACACATCTACTGACACACACCTACCTCACACATCTACTGACACACACCTACTGACACACATCTACTGACACACATCTACTGACACAGATCACCACCCCAAGTAGCATGCCTCCTTCACGATACACAACAGACTCACTAAAGCTACTGATACAAGTTCACTGAGAGATGAAAATTCTTTGAGATGAAAATTCTGATAATACAGAAAAGTGCGGCAGTAACATGACAAGATAAAAAAACAGAAGCCAGGAGTTTGTGAAGAGAAACAGAACCCTAACGGAACAGCGTTCCACGCTGCAGAGCAGACCGCTCTGTTCTCCTTTAACAGTCCGCTCCGCAGCGGTGGTTTAACAAACGGCTCAGGGGACCCACTGCACCGTCAATAACAGATTTTCCATTTCCTCAGAGCTGCCGAGGAAAACAATCGTTACATAAAGATGATTGTTTGTGTTTACAGGGGCCCCTGCCCTCTGCCCACCCCCTGCCCTGTGCCCACCTCCTGCCCTCCTGCCCTGTGCCCACCTCCTGCCTCCTGCCCTGTGCCCACCTCCTGCCCTGCTGCCCACCTCCTGCCCTGTGCCGACCTCCTGCCCTGTGCCCACCTCCTGCCCTGTGCCCACCCCTGCCCTGTGCCCACCTCCTGCCCTGTGCCCACCTCCTGCCCTCCCGCCCTGTGCCCACCTCCTGCCCCTCCTGCCTGTGCCACACCCCCTGCCCTGTGCCCACCTCCTGCCCTGTGCCCACCTCCTGCCCTCCGGCCCTGTGCCCACCTCCTGCCTCCTGCCCTGTGCCCACCTCCTGCCCTGTGCCCACCTCCTGCCCTGTGCCCACCTCCTGCCTCCTGCCCTGTGCCCACCTCCTGCCCTGTGCCCACCTCCTGCCCTGTGCCCACCTCCTGCCCTGTGCCCACCTCCTGCCCTGTGCCCACCCCCTGCCCTGTGCCCACCTCCTGCCCTGTGCCCACCTCCTGCCCTCCCGCCCTGTGCCCACCTCCTGCCCTCCTGCCCTGCCCTGCCCACCCCTGCCCTGTGCCCACCCCCTGCCCTGTGCCCACCTCCTGCCCTCCCGCCCTGTGCCCACCTCCTGCCCTCCTGCCCTGTGCCCACCTCCTGCCCTGTGCCCACCTCCTGCCCTGTGCCCACCTCCTGCCCTGTGCCCACCTCCTGCCCTGTGCCCACCCCCTGCCCTCCTGCCCTGTGCCCACCCCCTGCCCTGTGCCCACCTCCTGCCCTCCTGCCCTGTGCCCACCTCCTGCCCTGTGCCCACCTCCTGCCCTGTGCCCACCTCCTGCCTCCTGCCCTGTGCCCACCTCCTGCCCTGTGCCCACCTCCTGCCCTCCTGCCCTGTGCCCACCTCCTGCCTCCTGCCCTGTGCCCACCTCCTGCCCTCTGCCCACCTCCTGCCCTGTGCCCACCTCCTGCCCTCTGCCCACCCCCTGCCCTGTGCCCACCTCCTGCCCTGTGCCCACCTCCTGCCCTGTGCCCACCTCCTGCCCTGTGCCCACCTCCTGCCCTGTGCCCACCTCCTGCCCGCCTGCCCGCTGGCCTCTGGCCGTCTGAGTGATCATGTGACCTCACGTCAAACTGTATTTAAAGGGGTCTGCACGATCGCTGAATGAGTTTGGCTAATTACCTGACGAGCCTCACTGTTGGAATAAAGACCTTCAGAGACAGTGTAAGATTTGTCCTTTAATCTTTATCCTTATCTTTATCTTTATCCTTATCTTTATCCTTATCTTTATCTTTATCTTTATCCTTATCTTTACCATTTGACTCTTTATCTTTATCTTTATCCTTATCTTTATCCTTATCTTTATCTTTATCCTTATCCTTATCCTTATCCTTATCTTTATCTTTATCTTTATCCTTATCTTTATCTTTATCTTTATCCTTTTCACCTGCTTTCCAGACCATTTGACTCATGATCCTAGTGATCGGCTCATTGTGTTTTTACTCATTTCTATCCCTGCACAATCCTTTAAAAACAGAGTTCAGTTCATCGTGATGTGGTTTGAGCAACGATGCCCGGCACAATGACTCAGACAGACAGATTTCCATCAGGGACTCAGAGGACAGACACATCTACGGCGTGCAGCACTGGTCACGTGACCTACCGGAGTGCTGAAGGTCGGGGCGGGGGACGTAGGAACAGACGTCGTCGTGGAAACATCCACCGGTTCACCTTGAAGGGGAGAAGAACGATAACACATTCATCACTAAAAAGAGTAAAGGCCAGTCTCAATGCTTTACGCACGCGCTACAACTACAACATTTTTCATTTCTTACACATCTTTCAGTAAAGGCTAAACTCACAGCATTGCAGATGAATAACAAAGAGTGCCCCAACTAGACAAAACAATGGTGCATTCCAACCCCCTCCCTCCTTCTGACAGGCCAACAGGAGCGCAGACCCAGCCCCCCGCCCCCAGGCCTTAACATGCGTCTACACTCCAACGTCAGGCCCCACCCGCCAGACTAATGCGGTCTGTCTGTCCTTCCTCAGATCCCAGCACAAGCATTCCGATCCTCGAAGGTCAAAGTCTAGGGGAGGAGGCCATCTCAGGAGCCAGTGCAACATTGAGGGGCGTTCAATGAAACCTCGCAGCGCTGTGTCGATCTTTAAACTCCACTCCAGGCAGCCAGGGGCAGTATCAATAATGCTTACAGCAGTGGACCCACATTCCTGGACAACAGTCCGCCAGACCCCTGCAATAGTGGGCCTTCTCTTCTCATTTTGTTATCAAATACGATCACACAAATAATGCATCCTGATGCAAGATTTGAGGGTCTCATTTGTCAGTGGTTTGGAAGACATAAGAATGAGAATAAGATGAGGCTTAACAAGTCTCTTATTACAGGCGGGCATTCCCTTCTTTTGCATGTCCTAGCACTGTATTTATTGATGGGACCTGTAAGCTGTGTTAACACTTTTGTGATTGGTACAGTGATCAAAGATTGCAGAGTGGGGTCCATCACGCACACAGGACAATCATTTGACAGAAGAGGCAGAAGAGGTCAGATACACCCCCCAACCCCCGTCCTTCAAACAAATATCTCTAGAGCGCTCTCCCTGGAAAGATGAAAAAACCCAGCGCTGGCCAGCGAGCCTGAATTCAGAGATCTGTCCTTACAAAGTCACACACGTCCACCAGGCCTTATTAGACCAACCAGAAAACCTCTTTCCCTAAATTTAGACAGTTTATCAACCTGTCGCCCGGCCTCGAAGCTCTGCTATTCCAGCCACGCAGACGTGTAACTGCTACAACATTACACAACACTCAGCGATTGACCAGCCTTGAAATAGCAGGGAGAAATCTTCAAAGGCTTACATGTGATGACACAAAAAAGTGTTCTCTGATTAAAACAATTCCGTAGACCACGCTTTTGGTACCTAATGTCTTCCTCTGGCCCTTTAAGAATTTATTCCTAAAAGCACCCAAAAGAATTGCATCAAGATGTATTTAAAATGACTTCTTTATTCCGTATTAGTGGCCCAGCCGGCGAGAGCAGTTCGCTGCTGTGGGCTAAGCGGTAGGGCAGGCTTCTGGGCCGTGCGCTTGGGGCTCAACCTGCATACCTCCACTGATAGATTCAGCAGACTCCGGCCACGCTACGCCGCGCTGCGCTGCGCTGCGATGTTTTGGAGAGTTTGTTTCCCCAGTGCCAGGATACAGGCTCCAGCAGCCATCACTCAGGCACTTCTCTCAAACATTCAGGCCATAAGCTGTTGGAAATTAAATGTAAAGACAGAGAAAAGAGTCCTCTCTGATCACCAGAGAATGAAGCGATGTGGAAACGTGGTCTGTGTCACCTGCTGTGCGTCTGCGTGTCTGTCCGCTCAGGGAGAGGAAGCAGATGGACTTTCGCGGTTTTGTAAAACTATTCGAATCCGATTTGTTCCATGTATCACTTTCCATGTGAGCTTCTGGAGTCTGGTTAATATGATATGAGCTGAACTGAACTGACAGGCAGAACGTATGAATCATAAAAGCAAAGATAATGTTCAGTTTCTTATTAAATCAGAAAGTTACCTTAATAATCTTAGCATTGTGAAATATTTTACAGTCCTTAAGGCCAGATTCAATCTTAGTGAAATTCTCTTTGTCCTCAGATTTGAGCAACAGATGTCAGCAATACCACCTTAAATCTGCATAATGAGCAACAATAACAGCAATACCACCTTAAATCTGCATAACGAGCATCAATAACAGCAATACCACCTTAAATCTGCATAACGAGCATCAATAACAGCAATACCACCTTAAATCTGCACTTAGCATCAATCAGCAATACCACCTTAAATCTGCCCTTAAATCTGCATAACGAGCATCAATAACAACAATACCACCTTAAATCTGCATAACGAGCATCAATAACAGCAATACCACCTTAAATCTGCTTAAGGAGCATCAATAACAGCAATACCACCTCAAATCTGCTTAACAAGCATCAATAACAGCAATACCACCTTAAATCTGCTTAAGGAGCATCAATAACAGCAATACCACCTTAAATCTGCTTAACGAGCATCAATAACAGCAATACCACCTTAAATCTGCCGCTCTTTGAAAATGACAACATGCATTACATTAAGATTGAATCCAGACTTTGATTCAACAAATTTAATCAGCCTCAAAACAGCTTATAAAAAACATGTGTACAAGCAACTCATGTAAAAACAAATAACCTAATAAGCAAGATAAACATTGAAAATACTGTAAACATTCATTCTTTTGTTCCTCTATTGAATTATATGGAAGATACACCAGACCACCGTGACACTGAACAAGACCTGATCGATCATTGCAAGACTAAAGATGCCATGAGCTGTAACATCTTTTTTGTGTCGTTCCCAGAAAAGTGGAAAAATCTATGATAATGGCAAGAGATTGATATTGGAAATGAGCCATTTCTGCGTTATAAATTAATCAACACATGAAATCAAACAAGTTTAAGTGACATTTGGAAGGTTGCCATGACAGCATCTTACAAATATATAAGATGTCACTAGGTGTCCTGCAATACAAAATTTAACATGGATTGTTTTTAAACCAGGAAACATTATAGTCTCTTAGGTTAAACTTGATTAATATTTCACTGGGGAAATAGTATTTTGTAATTCCATGACACACAATGTATTTGTATTAATGTCACTCTCACTCACTCACTCTCACTCTCACTCACTCTCACTCACTCTCTCACACAGGTGAGTCACTCTCACTCTCACTCACTCTCACTCTCTCACTCTCACTCACTCTCACACACAGGTGAGTCACTCTCACTCTCTCTCACTCTCACTCTCACTCACTCTCTCACACAGGTGAGTCACTCTCACTCTCACTCTCACCCTCACTCACTCTCACTCTCACTCACTCTCTCACTCACTCTCTCACACAGGTGAGTCCCTCTCACTCTCTCACTCTCACTCTCACTCACTCTCACACACAGGTGAGTCACTCTCACTCTCACTCACTCACTCTCTCTTCTTTTTTTATTGATTCTTTTCCTTTCTTTCTTGTCTTCTAGACGTCCTTATTCTACCATTAATACATCTGTATCTCATTCCAGAAGTGGGTTTTAAAAGCGTGTGGTCCATGTGGTGTAGGAGACCTCACCTGCATCGTGAGATATCAGAGATACAGGGTCTGCGTGTAAATTCATGAGTGTGTGCTAAACCTTTTGTAACAGACACATTTAATGTTTTCATTTCTTCAAGATTTCTTATCCCCTAACATCCCATAATAAGATGTGTAGAATCACAGGTCTGATATACACCTGGCCACCTGGGCAGTTTTAAAAGTTGTGCTTGTGGATTTCTAAAAGCTTGCCCACTTCATGGCCGTATATCTGTCCGCTCACTGAAACACATCCACATGACGTCCGTATTACTCCAGAGGAAATCATGAGCGTCACACAAACAACTAGGGCAGCACAAAGCCAAACCTCGAGCCCTTCTGCTTTTCACTGGCCGACACAAACACTCCCTCCCTCCTCTCCTCCCTCTCTCTTCTCCTCTCCTCTCCTCCTCTCCTCCTCTCCTCTCCTCTCTCTCCTCTCCTCTCCTCTCTCTCTCTCTCTCCTCCTCTCCTCTCCTCTCTCCTCCCTCTCCTCTCTCTCTCTCTCTCCTCTCCTCTCTCTCTCTCTCTCCTCTCTCCTCTCCTCTCCTCTCTTCTCTCTCTCCTCTCCTCCTCCTCTCTCTCTCTCTCCTCCTCTCTCCTCTCTCTCCCTCTCCTCTCCTCTCCTCTCCCCTCCTCTCCTCTCCTCTCCTCCTCTCCCTCCTCTCCTCCTCTCCTCCCTACCTTTGGCGGCTCTGTAGTAGTCCCAGATCTCCTGTGGTGAGAGGGCCCTCTCCCAGATGACGAACTCGTCGAAGGCGCCGGAGGTGACGTAGCGCTTGTAGGACTCCTCGTTCCCGGTGCCGATGACCAGGTCCTGGTACGGGTCTCCGTAGTTCTTGGAGACGTTGCCCACGGGGTCGCTCACGTTGAAGGTGCCGTTGACGTAGACACTGAGGCCGCTCTTCAGGGTCCAGGTGAACAGGATGTGGGTCCAGTACGGTCCTGGGAGGCAGACAGCAGTTTGGCTGTTGTTTCGGTTCATTTGAAAGTGGGCTGAACAGGACGGAGGTGGTGGAGTACAGAGACACACTGACACAAGACACGCAGGCCTGAAGCTCACCCAACGCCACTCTTTTCCCCTGTAAACAGAACTTGTTTCATGTTTTATAGATGCGGTGAGTTCTGGCACATCTGATCACCGCACTGGCCCTGCTGCTTCACAACCTTTATTTTAACTCTGACCTTCTTTCCGTTTTCCCTCCACCCTTACCCCACGTTCCCCCGTCGACCTCCCATCCCGGCTCCTCCACCGTGCAGCGTGTCCCTGCTGGTTTTGAAGCCCTTTGAAAGACTCCCAGAGTGCGTCCACTGTCTGGACACTTACATCACAGGAGATGTGATCTTCCCTGCGGCCACTTCCTGCCCCACGCCTCTCCCCCCCCCCTGGAGCTCACAGTCACACGCCAGCCGTCTGGGCCCACCCCACCCAAATGCAAACCACATGTCCCACCACCACAGGCCTCAACTCTGACTCCGACTGATGTAAACGTAAGTGTGGAGAGTGCGTGTGGGTTGCGCAAGGCCAGACTGTTCCAAACAGCTCAAAAACAGTCTCAGAGTGTTTTCACTAGTTTTGTGACGAGAGGGCGAATGACCCACTCTCAGCCTCTTGTGTGTTCTACACCGTCAGGTGAAATGCCACAGCACAGCAGCTTGTCTGTTATCAGCGGTTTAGATATCAGAGTTCATATAAGTATGGATTTACGGGTTAAATCTCCCAGCACAACGGGAGGCTTGGAGGGAGTTGTGGTCTCGTGCGTCAGACCAATGCTATTTTCATTACTTCACATTCGGTCGAGTTTGATTCTGTGCGTACGGAACACTTGTCCATGATGGAATCATTGATCCTGCGATCAGCGTGGGCTCTAAGACCTCTCTGGGAACCCTCTTTATCAATCAGAAACCTCTCGGCTGGACGAGACTACATACTGAGCTGGATGATAGAGGACACATGCCAGGCAGAGCAGAACTCACCAAACACTGCGATGGATAAATTAATAAACAACAATAAATGTCTCCTTTCTTATGATATGAATCTGTGTTTGTGACAGATTCATGAGCTTCGGTGCTTGAGCCGGAGATATGATCTTGGTTCGAGGGATTTTGACGCACAGGCGTTAGGGCACTGCCGTGTCTGCTATCTCTCCCTCCAAGGTCTGGTTTTGATCAATCTAAGCAGGCAGGCACATACGCACACGATTATCGTATTCTCTGTATTTTTGGTTAAGCTTTCTGGTTGAATAATTTTTTATTGCATACGTTTGAATGTACGTACGTGCTCTACCCTGGCGTGCATATTTCCAGAGCGGAAAACACCTGAAACACAACCGTGTGTTTGAAGCATGTTGACACTCTGAAAGGCTTAAATGAGCGCTCCACGGATAACACAGAACCTTCCGGAAAAATGATGTACACTCGCGTGCTGAGAGACACAGAATGCGTCTCACTTTCGCCCCTACAGCTCCAGTACCTGGAATCTTGATTTTTGTGATCCATCTCCGCGAGTTTCCGCGCGTGTAGAACTCCACGTAGCCCCCGTAAGAGTTTGTGTACACAGAGAAGCCGTTGGAGATCACTTTGCCCCCGGAGGACACCGCGAAGCGAGACTCCGCCTCCTGATTCATCCAGAAAAAGGAGAAGGTGATTCCTGCGCGGGAGGAGGAGGGAGTCACAGAGACGCACAACAACACACTCTGAGTCATTTTACACACAACACTGCCCTTCACCGGCACTAACATTCCAACAAGCACCCACAAAAACAGCTCATGAACGGTGAATTTAGAGGCCATAGATTTAAACCTTTGCAAAGCACTAAATAAAGAACCAGCACTGGCTACTCCCATGCATGATTATGAGAAAGAGATTGTTCCATTTGAACTGGTCAGGCACATTTTAGATGAATCCAGTTTAATCATCATGAATCTCTGTGAATAAGCTCACACTACACACATTAACAGAGCATGAGAGTGGAGACCCAGCCAGCGAGCTGAGGTGAAGAGACATGAGGCCCAACAGGGTACCCTCACCCTCCCTCCCTGGAGGAGACACGGGAGGAGAGGGGAGAGAGTATAGGAGTGAGATAGGGGTGAGATAGGAGTGAGATAGGGGTGAGATAGGGGTGAGATAGGGGTGAGATAGAGGTGAGATGGAGAGAGAGTATAGGAGTGAGATAGAGAGAGAGGATAGGGGTGATAGGGGTGAGATAGAGAGAGAGGACAGGGGTGATAGGGGTGAGAGAGGGGTGAGAGAGGGGTGAGAGAGGGGTGAGAGAGGGGTGAGAGAGGGGTGGGTGTGGAGACGGTGGGGGGGTGACTCACCCTTAGGGCCACACAAGGTGGGGTCACTGATGCAGGAGTTGTTGTAGTTTCCAAAGTGCAGGAATGTGGCTCCGTGATCTCCATTAAGATAAATCCCTTTATTAACCACCCCCTCTACGATGTCTACAGGGGTAACACACAGTATACATTATTAACCACCCCCTCTACGATGTCTACAGGGGTAACACACAGTATACATTATTAACCACCCCCTCTACGATGTCTACAGGGGGTAACACACAGTATACATTATTAACCACCCCCTCTACGATGTCTACAGGGGTAACACACATCATGAACACTTCAGTGCTGTTTCTCATTAACTTATCTGACCAATGAGAAATTAGGTATTCAAATTCATGTGTGAGTGGAGATGGCGAATGAAATATGCAAAAATGAACCTGAGTCTCACCTGGAGATGAAAAATTAAAATTAACCTGAATTGCTTCAGTAAAATATCCAGCTGTATAAATGGATTGTATGTAACAAAATGTAAACTGTGTAAGTCGCTCTGGATAAGAGCGTCTGCTAAATGCCTAAAATGGAAATGTATGTGTAAATGTATATGAACCCACGATTATGGCAAACCATTTTAACATGTAATCGTTGAGTTCCTGATTTCAGAAATTAGACTTCCTGATGTCAGAAATTGAATTTCTGATATGGAAGACTCCCCACCATTTCCTCTGGGAATTTCAGGTTCTGATGTCAGAGACTCAACTTCTGATATGAGGAAGTCTAATTCCTGACATCAGACACTTGAGTATCACATTTCAGAAGGGCTTGCCACATGTGGTGCCTCAACACTATAAAAACGTTCCTTTATTAAATAAGTTGCAGCCACCTCCAGCTTTGAGCTGTGCTCTTTTAGCCTCTCTGTCTGTTTCTGGGGCTCAGGGCTCTGTGGTTAACCTAACCCTAACCCTCTCTGTCTGTTTCTGGGGCTCAGGGCTCTGTGGTTACCCTAACCCTAACCCTCTCTGTCTGTTTCTGGGGCTCAGGGCTCTGTGGTTAACCTAACCCTAACCCTCTCTGTCTGTTTCTGGGGCTCAGGGCTCTGTGGTTAACCTAACCCTAACCCTCTCTGTCTGTTTCTGGGGCTCAGGGCTCTGTGGTTACCCTAACCCTAACCCTCTCTGTCTGTTTCTGGGGCTCAGGGCTCTGTGGTTAACTGGTCCTTCCCCTCCACTCATGTGTGCAATCCTGACACAATAGAATCTCGGCACGCATTAAAGACTCTAATTATACTGCAGTACTCCGGGCGTATTTTCAAACCCCAGTGTCATGAGAGCAGTGGTCTGGGCCAGTGCTCTGGCAGGATGGGACTCCACCATCACAGAGACGCACAGAGGGGATCAGAGACGATCAGAGGGGAGAGAAATTCAACGTCTCCGACCGGGAGCGCGTGGTTGCAGTGACACGTTGGTGTGGACGAGCTGGCCCCCGTGGGTGGGGGGCAGGGAAAACAACCCTCGGGGGTCGGCACAGGGTTTGAAAATACACCCTGGAGGACAGACAGACAGACAGACATGCGTGCGTGTGTCGAACACAGGACAGAATGAGGCCGCTTTATAGACGCAGTGCGATTGGAGGGGAGTGGGCAGTGGGCGGGGCCTCACCTACAGTAGCAGAAATGTTAGTGTAGGCGGAGTCATTGGTGTAGATGGAGGAGGAGTTATAGAAGGGGAGCACAGTGTGGTTGTGGACTCTGAGAGCTGGACATGGCATGGAAAACAGACAAACACACAGACAGACAGACAGACAGACAGCGTGAAACACAGGTGATCTCCACATGAACATGAGCACAGCGCTGGGATGGGAGACGGACGGATGGACGGACGGATGAACACAGGGCCGGTGGCGCTCAGCACGTGGAGAGAGAGAGGATGTGGGAGAGACGATGCAGGAGGGGAGACACAGGACACCTGTACACAGTGCTCAACTCTGCCCTGAGAGGAAACCCTCACTGTCCTGTTTTATTCATTCATTCATTATCTAACCCGTTCATTCATTCATTATCTAACCCGTTCATTCATTCATTATCTAACCCGTTCATTCATTCATTATCTAACTTATTCCTGGTCAGGGTTGTGGGGGGGCTGGAGCCTATCCCAGCATGCATTGGGGCGAGAGACAGGAATACACCCTGGACAGGTCGCCAATCCATCTCAAGGCACTACATACACCATTCACTCACACACTCATACCTACGGGCAGTGTAGACTCTCCAGTTAGCCTAGCGTGCATGTGTTTGGACTGCGGGAGGGAAACCCACATGCTATTCTCTTTTATCTATTTATTTTGGGGTGGGGCGGGGGTTACAAATATATGTCCCCAGATGCAAACTCTAAATCCTCAGCATGTGGGCTGCAAGTGACCTCCTCTTTAAAACAGTGTGCTGTGCAGAGATATCTCTCTTTAAAGCAGTGTGCTGTGCAGAGATATCTCTCTTTAAAGCAGTGTGCTGTGCAGAGATATCTCTCTTTAAAGCAGTGTGCTGTGCAGGGATATCTCTCTTTAAAGCAGTGTGCTGTGTAGGGGGGATATCTCTCTTTAAAGCAGTGTGCTGTGTAGGGGGGATATCTCTCCTCTTTAAAGCAGTGTGCTGTGCAGGGGGGATATCTCTCTTTAAAGCAGTGTGCTGTGCAGAGATATCTCTCTTTAAAACAGTGTGCTGTGCAGGGGGGATATCTCTCTTTAAAACAGTGTGCTGTGCAGGGGGGATATCTCTCTTTAAAACAGTGTGCTGTGTAGGGGGGGATATCTCTCCTCTTTAAAACAGTGTGCTGTGTAGGGGATATATCTCTCTTTAAAACAGTGTGCTGTGTAGGGGGATATCTCTCCTCTTTAAAACAGTGTGCTGTGTAGGGGGATATCTCTCTTTAAAACAGTGTGCTGTGCAGGGGGGATATCTCTCTTTAAAGCAGTGTGCTGTGCAGGGATATCTCTCTTTAAAGCAGTGTGCTGTGCAGGGGGGATATCTCTCTTTAAAGCAGTGTGCTGTGTAGGGGGGATATCTCTCTTTAAAGCAGTGTGCTGTGCAGGGGGATATCTCTCTTTAAAGCAGTGTGCTGTGCAGGGGGGATATCTCTCTTTAAAGCAGTGTGCTGTGTATCTCTCTTTAAAGGGATATCTCTCCTCTTTAAAGCAGTGTGCTGTGCAGGGGGATATCTCTCTTTAAAGGATAGTGTGCTGTGCAGGGGGATATCTCTTTTAAAGCAGTGTGCTGTGCAGGGGGTATCTCTCTTTAAAGCAGTGTGCTGTGCAGGGGGGATATCTCTCTTTAAAGCAGTGTGCTGTGGGGGGATATCTCTCTTTTTAAAGCAGTGTGCTGTGCAGGGGGGATATCTCTCTTTTAAAGCAGTGTGCTGTGCAGGGGATATCTCTCTTTAAAACAGTGCAGTGCTGTGCAGGGGGGGTATCTCTCTTTAAAGCAGTGTGCTGTGCAGGGGGTATCTCTCTTTAAAGCAGTGTGCTGTGCAGGGGGATATCTCTTTAAAGCAGTGTGCTGTGCAGGGGGATATCTCTCTTTAAAACAGTGTGCTGTGTGCTGCAGGGGGATATCTCTCTTTAAAACAGTGTGCTGTGTAGGGGGATATCTCTCTTTAAAGCAGTGTGCTGTGCAGGGATATCTCTCTTTAAAGCAGTGTGCTGTGCAGGGGGGATATCTCTCTTTAAAACAGTGTGCTGTGTAGGGGGGATATCTCTCTTTAAAACAGTGTGCTGTGTAGGGGGATATCTCTCTTTAAAGCAGTGTGCTGTGCAGGGATATCTCTCTTTAAAGCAGTGTGCTGTGCAGGGGGGATATCTCTCTTTAAAACAGTGTGCTGTGCAGGGATATCTCTCCTTTTAAAACAGTGTGCTGTGTAGGGGATATCTCTCCTCTTTAAAGCAGTGTGCTGTGCAGGGGGGATATCTCTTCTTTAAAACAGTGTGCTGTGCAGAGATATATCTCTTTAAAGCAGTGTGCTGTGCAGGGGATGTCTCACCGCACGCCTGACATGGTGTCTATGTGTGAATCCACAGCAGCGCTTCAGGCACGCTTGTGTGAGGCGCTTCCCTCCCTCAGTAAACACACTCTCACTCACGAGGCCTGTGCTACTAGAACAGCAAGATTATGAGGTTTCTTAACTCCATCATCTCTAGATTTGAGTGTATCTGTGCCCCGTGGCCGCACTCTGACACACTGTGAGCTCTGGGCGTTTCGGCTGGGAGATTTTGGGCATCTGCTGCCTCCCAGTTCCTTTAAATAATCCCTACAGGGGCGGGCATCTGAGCCAGCTGAGCCTTCAAAGCTGGTCTCTGTGGTATGCATCTACAAACATCATACATTTCCCAAGCCCTTACTTACACAAAACCAAGGTGCTGTGCTTAACTCTGTGGGCAGATTTAAAAATAAAACAAACTGTACATTTTGACTTAATGCTTACAAAAACACATTGAGTTATCATTTAAATTATATTCACTGCAGTTAAGCCCCCATGCTTAAATACACAAAACTGTGGGTTTTTTTACATTTGTCACTGGATATGAAGCGCACGAACCCAAGCAGAATATTCACATCAGCCAGCCACTGAGGCTTTGAAACATTTAAAAAACAATCTCCCATATTGTCTTTTTTTAAACTGCCATTTTGTGTAACTCTAGGCTCATTCAATCTTGAACACTGCCTACAGGTGCAGAACAGGAGTTGAATGGCGACCAGGCGTGGAGAGGCCATGCAGACAGAGAGATGGGATCTATTCTGAGAGAGAGAGAGACAGACAGGGAGAGAGAGGAGGGAGAGGGAGAGAGGGAGAGAGAGAGAGAGAGAGAGAGAGAGAGAGAGGGAGAGAGAGATGGGACCCTAACTCTATTCTGAAGCGTACACATGTGCACATACTTATATTACTGCCATTCACATAACCTGTTCTGTTTCCAATCTCGTCCCACACTCGTCCCACAATTCCGTCCACAGCATCCAGAGGCCAGTAGTGCGAGGCCGTGGCCAGGACCTTCAGGCCTGTGGGCAGAGGCAGACCACACCGGACAGGAGAACATAACGGCGAGAACATTAGAACACAAGAATACATAATGAGGAGAACGGGCCGTTCGGCCCATCTAGGCTCGTCATGTCCTAATCTAAAGAGTATCCAGTACTGCATCTATTCTGGACTTGAATAGCCCAAGTGTTTCTGCCTCTACTACCTGACCTGGCAAGCTGTTCCAGGCATTGACAACTCTCTGTGTACAACTCTCTGTGTAGAACCGGCCGCTCAGCCCTGGACACAGGAACAGAACGGCAGAACCGGCCTCTCAGCCGGGGCACAGGAACAGAACGGCAGAACCGCCCGCTCAGCCCGGGACACAGGAACAGAACGGCAGAACCGGCCGCTCAGCCCGGGACAGAACCGGCCGCTCAGCCCGGGACAGAACCGGCCGCTCTGCGGACCCACGGCACCGCGGCCCCCGGCCCTCCGCCTCGAAACTCGCCCGCCCGGAATTTGGGAAGGAAATCAAACTTCGTTAACAGCCTGCGTCCCATTCGATCCGCATCACTGCGCGGAAAACTATGGCGACCGCCGTGACAAATTAGGCGTTTATTAAAATCCCACGGACTTTATTCCACGGAGGTTTCGCGCACCAAGTCTCGTTCGGAAAGTAACATCGAGTGATCATATTATTCCATGACATGCTTCCAATCAGAACTGACAGCGTTTAAACATTCAGAGAAAAAAAGTAAAATAAAACTCGCTCGCGGTGTAATGGGCTACGCCTTAATTATAAAAACACACATTGAAGATCATTTTCAAATGTGAATTATACATATAATAAATGAGTGAGCGGTTAATTCATTATTTTTATATTCTTACTGGATCATTTGAGAGCATTATTTCGTAAAAGTGGACACCAAGCACCATACGCTAACCTAAGCGGTCGGTGTCCGATTTAACCAGCTCTTACAAGCTACAACTGTTAGCTATTAACACCAATACATTGTTCAATAAAATTAATTAAAAATTAAATTCTAAGAAACCAAGAATATGTCAGTCAAATTGTTAGAGAGAAAAGGTCGTTTTACCTGGATGCACAGACGGTATACCAGCTTGATCATTAACCTGCACAGAAAGAAAATCCACATTTAAACATTGAACCGTTTAAGCGTAGAATATGCTGTGAGTTGTATTGTTTTTGATTAACTACAAATGATGGCCATTACCTGAATTAAAGTCACAAACGTGGTCAGTGACAGCACTCGGCAGAATTGTTCCATAGCTTGTTTATAAGTTTGTGAGCGATCTAGGTTTGGTCTAAATCCTTCGCGCACAGCAGATCCACAAACGAGTGCGCATTTTCTCAGAACAAAAGTAAGTCCTGGTGTCGGAGATAACTATAGCCTAGGTTCCCGAGTCAATATATTCGGTTTAAAGCATCAAAAAGATACCGTTTGTATCACACAATCTTATTCTAAAACTCAACAGTACAAAAATGCGATCAAGCAGAATCTTGAAACTTTCACATTGTCATTCGAGGCGAACTCTGTGATTCTTTGTTGGTTTTGTAGTCCAGCGCTCTGCGCGCGGATCGCGGATCCAGTCTCGAGACGGCAGCGAGCCTCGCTCCGGGTGCTGCTGCTCGCTGCTGGTCGCTGCTCGCCGCTGCTCGCTGCTGCTGCTCCAGCAGAAGTCTGGAGAAGGAATTCCGCGCGGTGCGCTGTGCGCAGTCGGGATGGGATGGGTGTGCGAGCTCAGCTCGTGATGTCATGTTCTTCGAGGAGTGGGGAAAAGCGCAGAGGTGGAGCGGAGCTGGCCCCCGCGTCACGGAAGAGGGGTCCACGACAGCGCGGTCTGTCTGTGTGGAATCAGCGCAGGGGGCTACTTGGCAAGAGCAACGATCGCTAACGCTCTAAAAAAAAAGCGTTAGTCTGACAGACCCAAGCCGGAATGGATGGACAAAGTTGAAGGAGTGAATCGTTTACATTGCATTTTACATTTTAGGCATTTATCAGACGCTCTTATCCAGAGCGACTTACAAGATGTGCATTAATACATGGTAAGAACAGCCATTGTTCGCGTAAGAATCACGTTTAAATGTTAGGCTATATGTGTATTTAATTAGGCTAATTCATTAATTAATGATATGTGTAAATAATCCACTCAATTCAAATCAGCAGCCTATTACAAAGGGCTCTTCGTTTATTTAACTGTACTATAGATGAACCCCATATATGGACTTTAACCCATATAAGGACATTGAGAATTTTTACAATTTTACAATTATATTTGATTAACCCTTTGATGCATAACCCGGGTCAAAAATGACCCGGTGGAGAGTTTATTTTCTATATCTTTGCAAAAATGGATTTCATCATTCAGCAATCCAGGTATTCCTCAATTAACTTGTTTTTGATAATCACAAATCTTTATTTTGATATTTCCTTTCTTACTTTTTGAATAAAAATGGTTTTTGTATTACTACCCCTCTAATGCATAACATGGGTCAAAAATGACCCGCATTCATTTCCTATGTACGTTTATGCACACTTGAGTGTTTATTTGCTGTATCTTTGGAATAAATGTATTTTATCACTCAGCAATCCAGGTAACTTTGATCTTTGTGTGCTTCTGAAAATTGACAGTTATCAGATGTGTACAGCCGTGGCCAAAAGTTTTGAGAATGACACAAGTATTGGTTTTCACAAAGTTTGCTGCTTCAGTGTTTTTAGATCTTTTTGTCAGATGTTACTATGGTATTCTGAAGTATAATTACAAGCATTTCACAAGTGTCAAAGGCTTTTATTGACAATTACATTAAGTTTATGCAAAGAGTCAATATTTGCAGTGTTGACCCTGCAGTGAGCCCATTCTTGCATAATCAATGCTTGGAGTTTGTCCGAATTTGTGGGTTTTTGTTTGTCCACCCGCCAGTTGAGGATTGACCACAAGTTCTCAATGGGATTAAGGTCTGGGGAGTTTCCTGGCCATGGACCCAAAATTTCGATGTTTTGTTCCCGAGCCACTTAGTTATCACTTTTGCCTTATGGCAAGGTGCTCCATCATGCTGGAAAAGGCATTGTTCGTCACCAAACTGTTCTTGGATGGTTGGGAGAAGTTGCTCTCAGAGGATGTTTTGGTACCATTCTTTATTCATGGCTGTGTTCTTAGGCAAAATTGTGAGTGAGCCCACTCCCTTGGCTGAGAAGCAAGCCCACACATGAATGGTCTCAGGATGCTTTACTGTTGGCATGACACAGGACTGATGGTAGCGCTAACCTTTTCTTCTCCGGACAAGCTTTTTCCGGATACCCAAAATAATCGGAAAGGGGATTCATCAGAGGAAATGACTTTACCCCAGTCCTCAGCAGTCCAATCCCTGTACCTTTTGCAGAATATCAGTCTGTCCCTGATGTTTTTCCTGGAGAGAAGTGGCTTCTTTGCTGCCTTTCTTGACACCAGGCCATCCTCCAAAAGTCTTCGCCTCACTGTGCGTGCAGATGCACTCACACCTGCCTGCTGCCATTCCTGAGCAAGCTCTGCACTGGTGGTGCCCCGATCCTGCAGCTGAATCAACTTTAGGAGATGGTCCTGGCGCTTGCTGGACTTTCTTGGGCGCCCTGAAGCCTTCTTCACAACAATTGAACCTCTCTCCTTGAAGTTCTTGATGATCCAATAAATGGTTGATTTAGGTGCAATCTTACTAGCAGCAATATCCTTGCCTGTGAAGCCCTTTTGGTGCAAAGCAATGATGACTGCACGTGTTTCCTTGCAGGTAACCATGGTTAACAGAGGAAGAACAATGATTTCAAGCACCACCCTCCTTTTAAAGCTTCCAGTCTGTTATTCTAACTCAATCAGCATGACAGAGTGATCTCCAGCCTTGTCCTCATCAACACTCTCACCTGTGTTAATGAGAGAATCACTGACATGATGTCAGCTATTCCTTTTGTGGCAGGGCTGAAATGCAGTGTAAATGTTTTTGTGGGGATTAAGTTCATTTTCATGGCAAAGAGGGACTTCATCTGATCACTCTTCATAACATTCTGGAGTATATGCAAATTGCCATCATAAAAACTGAGGCAGCAGACTTTGTGAAAATTAATATTTGTGTCATTCTCAAAACTTTTGGCCATGGATATGTGCTGAAAAGTTTCAAAAAAAACATATTTCAAATATCAATGGATTCTTGTGTAGACCAAATCACTGTTTCTAAAATCATTATTTTAACAAAATTATTATTAAATTATTATTATAGTATGTCTTTATTGATGACGGGTCATTTTTGACCCATGTTATGCATTAGAGGGGGTGTGGAGGGCTTATGTATCAAAGGGTTAATAACAAACGTTGCCAAACAATCGCTATATGAAACGCACACATACGTTACACATCTTGTGCAGGTAAAAGTAATTTGTTATAATTTGTCAAACGAGGGTTAAAAACATTTTTAGGAACCTCATAGATGTTCATTTATTTCACGGACATTATTTACTATTTTAATCATTTTAATGAGGTAAGATTCAGGCACGTGGTAGGCTAACAACATTTTATGACGCTCAATAAAATTAAATAAACATCTACATGGATTTATTCAGAAACAGATGTTACTGCATCTCAAACGTGTCAGGGCTGTTTAAACGAGAAACCATGTAATAGCGACCACAACTGAATTGAATTTGAATTTGATTAAATTGGGACAATGCACATTAATCAACATATCAGCTTCACATCAATGTAAATGTGCCGGAATGAGCACAATTGCTACATTTCATCCGTAGTCCCAAGGCAGGTACTCATAACAGACAATTACAAAAGACAAATTACAAACAGTATTACAATAAAAAGTTACATACAGTAAAAAAAAGTTTCCAAAAGCCCCCGGGAACAGGCACCAGAGGAGGAAACAGATATTATGTGTGGGTGCGTAACTGCTTTGTTTTTAACCAATGTTTGAGATTTTTAAAAAATGTTAGATCGTTATCACAGTCCCTAATGTGTGCTGGTAACTTGTTCCGGTAATGTGTGCCTCTCACAGACACCACCATTTGACAGAATTTGACAGAATTTAGTCCTACGCCTAGGTACATCACAGTCTCCCCTAGTTAGCGCTCTGCTGCAATGACGACGGAACGTTTGAATCATACACACAGCCTACACTACAGTAAACTTAAAGTTATCTTTTAGGTTATTCAAGTGGAAGTATAAAACATAAATTATTGTTGGATTCCGTATATTTTCCTTTGTGCGCTGTGGGTGTTCAGATAACCCTTTAAAACAGGGCCACGTGTCCCAAACGTCGTCAGAACTGTCAAACTCCGTGACGTCACAGTACCAGTGACGCGCATCCGGGTGATCCGGGCTCTGAGTCACCGTCATTTATATTACAGAAAATCCGACATTTTTAAATGACACGTGATTCTACTATTTTCGTGATCTATATTTTTGTAATAACAGAAAACTCAATATGAAGCACGGTTTAACCCTGTGAATAAAAAGTCGGAAATAAATACTGATTTTCCCCTTAAATATTTTGAAATGAGGATTACTTAGATATTGCTTCATTCGCGTTTTTTTAATTACAAATTGCATCTCTGAACTGCGATGCACTTCACGGCGATAGAGGATAATTTAGTGTCAAATAAGATAAACAGTGCCACCTCGTGGCACCCACCACAACTACAGCTACAATAATGTAGCTTTAATAACGCGTCTCAGAGTGACTCAGGGTCAGTTCTGATTTTAGCTCATGATGGATATGTACCTGGGAAGCCTGATCCTGGATCAGCACTCCTCCTGCTTTGAGAGACGCTATACACACGGGGCAGATCTCACCTCCACACGCAGCCCACGTCTCGGCGCTGCTCACGTCACGTCCACAAGTGCTTTTAAAAACTTCGTTTTCTTCCGAACTTAACTGGCCCAAGGGGACATATAAAGTTGCATTGCTCTGTATTGTAATTACTGTTAAAACTTCACATAAATGATAGGTCGTTGCAAAGGTGGCTTGTGATATGAAACGTAGCATCTTATTTGTAGACTCCGCAAATCAACCTTTCAATCGCGCCGTAACCTGTTATTTACATAAAACCTGCGGTCACATAAGCAGCAGACCTGGGCCTCACATATCTTAATTACACTCAAGACACCTCCGAAGAGCTTACTTTGGAGAGAAATCACTCTGGAAGAATAAAACATGGTTATCAAGCAGCTCACACTTTCTCTTGAGAATATTTAAAAACTTATCTAAGAGTAACTCTTAAGTGTTTTTTTGCGACAATCAAGGGTGTCTCAAATTAAAAGATTAAAATGAGGTCATCAATCGCTGAAATTGCAGAGGAAGAACCGATCTGCATTCTGATGGTCAGCACAAGTTCCCAATAAAGTTAAACACCCATCTGGCAGTGGTTCGTTGTCTTCTTTATTTATGAGACATTGGTTTCATATTGCTGATGAACAGTTGGCGACGGTCAGGATGCTGGACTACCCAAACTGAAGATCGTATTAAGGTTGGTACTCGATTATAAACGTATTGTAGCTCAATACTCAACATAATTTGTGATTAAAACATAACGAGTTTTATGTATTATGTCAAGTGCCACAAGGGCTGTCAGTTTTTGTCACTACCCTGCTGAAGGATTGTGATGGCCCCAAATCATCAGCATTATATCATTGCATTTCCACAATGGCTAGGAAGCGCAGTGTTAAAATAACTTGCGGTCCCCACTTTCCCTGAGAAACATGCAAACTCGGCTCCAAACACTGCGCTTCAATAGAACCCTCATGTGTAGTTCAGTGATACCTGCACACTTGAAAAACGTAGCGATATGCAAACTGCGTACGTGTTGGCATGTCTGTGGAAAACCAGGTTACGATTTAGGTGCAGTACATAGTCTATAAAGCATCTTGCGGTTGTTTGAAGCATAAAGCCAGCTCAGACTAAATGCGGTTTGGGTGTGTGCGGGGCGTGAGCGCGTTGTCTTCTGTGTGGTTATGGCGTTGGACACATCACTGGCAGGCAAAGGTGTTAACAGGCAAAGGCTTTCCGTTCCAACAAATGTCATAACGAGACAATGCGCAGACAAACCTCACCAGGAAACAGGAGGAACTCCACTACCTTGGAGAATGGATCTGTGGAAGCATTAGCAGGCTTCGTCACCACAGAACTAGAATATGTAAATATATATACAGATATACACATACAGTGCATCAGGCACTGCTTCTGCAGCTGTCAATGTTCTCTGTGCTTGTCCCTTCCTAATAAACTAATAAATACCAGGTCGTGTGCTATTCTCCTTCCTCTCCAGAAACAGGCCTTAAATGGACCCGGTTCACTTAGCCTTTCAACTTCAGGGAATTCAGACCATTTAAGAACCTCAGTTTATACGGCCCTGGCGATAGGCCGCAATTAAGGTGCAAATGTGAAAATATCCCAATTAGACATTAACGGAATGGTACCGATTCTCCGCAAGCTCAAATGAAGTCCTGAACAGAGTGCTTTCAAAACAGAAATAACTTTATTATGACAAAAGAGAATGGGAATGAAGTGCCACAGGTGTGTACAGTTTGTTGCTGTAAGATTATAAATTATCAGAATTAGGGGGGGAAAAAACAACAGAATAGCTGCAGTCCAAAAAAAAAAAAGTAATGTAGGTCCAAACAAAAAGGAATCTCTTCTTTCACAGCTGGTCACAAAACTAACCTCCAGCCCCGAAGGCTCTGCTGAAGCACACGAACGCTCCGATCGATCACTGCAGGGCAGGACGCGGGCCTGGTCCCGTCCCACCCCAACCCTTCCCCCACACACCCTCCACACACAGCCGCCTATAAAACTAGACCGCCAGTGTCCGTCTCCCGCGGGCTCAAAGGTCATCCTCTTCGTCTGGCAGGGCGGTGGACTGAGCCACCTGGGGGAGAGGGGGAGGGGGATTAGACCATCGGGGCACAGGGCACAACTCAACTACTTTAATATTCTACACCTCCCCACACAGTACTGGACTCCTGTTTCACTCCCAACAAACGCTAGGACACTGATCCAGGCGGTACTTTAGTGATGAAGGATGCGATGATTGGTGAGACGTTACATTGTGTTGGTGTTGATGCGTGTTGGTGTGGCGTGTTGTGGTAGTGTATAGTGCGTGTAGTAATATATAATATACGCCATTTAGCAGACGCTTTTATCCAAAGCAACGTACAGTAGTGAATGCATACATTTTGTCAGTATGTGTGGTCCCAGTGGGAAATGAACCCACAACCTAAGCGTTGCCAACGCTGTGCTCTACCTACTGAGCCACACAGAACCACACTCTACCTACTGAGCTACACAGAACCACACTCTACCTACTGAGCCACACAGAACCACACTACCTACTGAGCTACACAGAACCACTCTCTACCTACTGAGACACAGAACCACGCTCTACCTACTGAGCCACACAGAACCACGCTCTACCTAGTGAGCCACACAGAACCATGCTCTACCTACTGAGCCACACAGAACCACGCTCTACCTACTGAGCCACACAGAACCATGCTTTACCTACTGAGCTACACAGAACCACACTACCTACTGAGCCACACAGAACCACGCTCTACCTACTGAGACACACAGAACCACACTACCTACTGAGCCACAGAACCACGCTCTACCTACTGAGCCACACAGAACCACGCTCTACCTACTGAGCTACAGAACCACACTCTACCTACTGAGCCACAGAACCACGCTCTACCTACTGAGCCACACAGAACCACGCTACCTACTGAGCTACAGAACCACACTCGACCTACTGACACACAGAACCACGCCTACCTACTGAGCCACACAGAACCACGCTCTACCTACTGAGCCACACAGAACCACGCTCTACCTACTGAGCACACACAGAACCACACTCTACCTACTGAGACACACAGAACCACACTCTACCTACTGAGACACAGAAACCACGCTCTACCTACTGAGCCACACAGAACGTGTTGGCTGCACCCTACCTGTAGGTCATCCTCGTACTGTTTGTGTTGTGGCAGTGTGCAGTGTGTAGAGTACGGTGTGCAGTGTGTAAGTACAGTGTGTAGTGTAGAGTACAGTGTGTAGTGTGCGTAGAGTACGGCGTGTGTAGTGTGGTAGTGTGTAGGTCATCCTACTGTTTGTGTTGTGGCAGTGTGTAGTGTAGAGTACAGTGTGTAGTGTAGAGTACAGTGTGTAGTGTGCAGAGTACAGTGTGTAGTGTAGAGTACAGTGTGTAGTGTAGAGTACAGTGTGTAGCGTGTAGAGTACAGTGTGTATTGTAGAGTACGGCGTGTGTAGTGTGGTATTACGTGACGGCCGCGCCCTACCTGTAGGTCGTCCTCGTACTGTTTGGCCAGCTGAGGGTCCATCACCACCTCGGGCGGGGCCAGTGCAGGCATGGCCACGAACTCCAGGTTTGGGTCGCCGATCAGCTTCCTGGCCAGCCACAGGAACGGCTTCTCAAAGTTGTAATTGCTTTTGGCCGAGATGTCGTAATACTGAAAACACAGACAGGGGGCGCTCAAGAGCCCTGCACATACTCGGGTGCACAAGTCACAGCCATCCCACATGAGCACCTGCCCTGTTTAAGAGCAGTGGCTCCCCCTACAGGCCACGGAGGGGTGTTACCACACATAGAAGCTTGCTGTAAACTGTGCACTGAATAACTAACACTGCACTATAGTGCTCATGCAGTTGGGTTTCCACATGCAGAAAGCGTATTCCACGTTTGAGCACATGGAAGGTTAAACTGAGCCTTTAAGGGGTGGGTCACAGACTGTAGTAACGTGTGTGTGTGTGTGTGTGTGAAGGTGGTGTGTGTGTGTGTGTGAAGGTGGTGTGTGTGTGTGTGTGTGTGTGTGTGTGGTGTGTGTGTGAAGGTGGTGTGTGTGTGTGAAGGTGGTGTGTGTGTGTGAAGGTGGTGTGTGAATGCAGTGTGTGTGTGTGTGTGTGTGAAGGTGTGTGTGTGTGTGTGTGTGTGGGTGGTGTGTGTGAAGATGGTGTGTGTGTGTGTGTGTGAAGGTGGTGTGTGTGTGAAGGTGTGTGTGTGTGTGTGTATAGGTGGTGTGTGTGTGTGAAGGTGGTGAGTGTGTGTGTGTGAAGGTGGTGTGTGAAGGTGGTGTGTGTGAAGGTGGTGTGTGTGTGTGTGTGTGTGTGTGAGAAGGTGGTGTGTGTGTGTGTGTATGGTGGTGTGTGTGTGTGTGTGTGTGAATGTGGTGCGTGTGTGTGTAGGTGGTGTGCGTGTGAGTGTAGGTGGTGTGTGTGTGTAGGTGGTGAGTGTGTGTGTGTGTGTGTGTGTGTGTGTGTGTGCGTGCGTGCGTGCGTGCGTGAAGCCCGGCTCAGGAGGGCCGCTGTACCTGAAGGTTCTTCTTTCTGTGGAACACGATGGCCTTGGCCTTCACTTTCCGGTCCTTGATGTCGACTTTGTTTCCGCACAAGACGATGGGGATGTTCTCACACACGCGCACCAGATCTCGGTGCCAGTTGGGAACGTTCTTGTAGGTGACCCGCGACGTGACGTCGAACATGATGATGGCACACTGGGCTGGACGGACAGACAGACAGGGCTTTAAAGGACTGCATCCAGCCATCGACCAACACTGCAAACCTGCATCAGCTGCAGAGAAGCACGTCCGTCACCCACCTCCTGCATCCAGGAGTATTGCACCAGGGGGTGGGTAAACACTGTATACCGATTGGTGGAGAGAGTTGTTTATTTAAGCAAGGTGGCACGAGATGCCGTGCTTCAGGGTGAATAAAGGCAGTTACGGGGTGTTGAGCAATCGCTAACCATGAGTACTCATGATGAAGTACAGATTAAGCCTTATTGCCTTTATAGAACATATTTAACAATTACAAGGACTCTAAAAACATTAGGTCTAATTCTTCCGCCAGAGAATATAGTACCTCAACAGGGCAATCAAGAAATTGAAAGAAAAGAAAGCACCATACTGAAGTGTGTGGAGTTGGCAGCTGATATCAGCCAACGCTCGGCTGGGTAGCTAGCTATGTTACTATACATCCATACATTTAACGCTATATTAGAGCCTGTTTATATAAGATATTTGGCCATCTACACAATCTTTATAGCAGAAATTGCTCAAAAGCGAGCCGGCCAACTAGCAAAAGTCTGATGGCTTTGAGACATTAATCCGTTAAATTCCCATTAACTTCAGTGTCTAGAGTGAGGTGTGATCTCAGGACACACTGTGGCTGTGATGTCCTGCCAGTCGGCACTAAATAAACCCCTCCAGGAAAAACTGCATCAGACACCATCTTCTGTTTGGATCACTTCTCATCCTGCACCACAAAGTCTGGATGGCTTATCGGAGACATCGTGCTGTAATGTGTGTTTGACTGGTTTGATGTTAAATTCTCCCATTACAATCCTGCAACCACTGCCAAGGGTGGATGTGTGAGGGGACTGGATTCGGTAAACATTTGTCCTGAACTGAAATAAACAAGCGTTTTTCTCCCTCTCACTGCTCAAACAGGGGCAAAATTAAACTGGCCAAACTGAAGAAAGGCTTTGAAGTTGGTTCAGGACAAATGTTTGAATCCGGACTCCTGTGCATGGCTTCACACGCACGGCCAGACGAGGAGGTGTTCGTGTGAATGGATGCCCAGGTTCTCATTTATGGGCACATCACTGCCGCCATCTACATCTACAGGCAACAGCCAATCGCCTCGCTCCGCCAGGCCAGGACTCCTGTGACATCACGCATTCGGTCGGCTCAACTCCCTCAGAAACTTCTGGAACATAAACTCCCCCCCGCTCTGATATCAAGCTTCAATTTCCAAACAATAGTCCCTTTCCACTGTGGAACATCAGCTGCATCTTAAAGCTTTCTTAAAGCGCAGCGGCACTCTAGCACCCCCTCCTGGATCCTTGGTGGTAGTGCGGCACAGCACAACAGAGGAGGAGCTTTGCTGGGAACAGGAAGGTTGCAGGTTCGCCTCCCAGAGGACAGAATGGCCCTAGTTCCACCTCATGTAAAACCTGGATAAACAAGTCACCTGGGACGAGGGCACCTGTGAAGGAGTTCATTCCTGTTCTCACCTTGAATGTAATAACCATCACGCAGCCCTCCAAACTTCTCCTGGCCAGCCGTGTCCCACACGTTGAACTTTATAGCGCCTCTGTTGGTGTGAAACTGAAGAGGATGGACTTCCACACCCAAAGTGGCTGGAAAACGAAGGATTCAGACACAAGATGGAGAACTAATTAATGAAACGGTCACTTTCAGGTCAAACAGGCAGGGTGCAGCTCACTCAGGAACACACCCAAGCGGACAAACAGCAGCTGGCCTCTCACTCAACTCACCCACATACTTCTTCTCAAACTCTCCTGTTAAGTGGCGCTTCACGAAGGTGGTTTTCCCAGTGCCACCGTCTCCGACCAGGACCAGCTGAGAGGAAAGAGAAACGTGAGCCAAAGAGCGCTAGACTGGGGGCTCTAGCGGTTACAGCGTTCAACGCTGGCCACGGCAACCGGGGTTCCATTCCACCGATAACGCCAGTCGGCTCTGGCCGGGAGTGCCACTAGGGGGCGCAATTGGCTGTCCGCCCCAGGGAGGGGGGAGGGAAGGCGATAGGAGTTTGCTGCGTACAGGAGTGGCTCTATGTGTACCGGAGTTATGGTCGACGGCTTGGCGGGTGCCGGCTCAGAGGAGGCAATACTTCGCCTCTGTCACTGCCGGTCTCAGGGCTACAGCAGCGAACTCACAATACGAGGGGGGGATTGACATAGAGGGTGTAAGCTGTAGCCTTGGAATTTAAAAGGTGAACGTTTCATTGGGACGCCACCTGAATTCCATAAACCACATGGACAGCGTTCCTACTCAAATCAGACTGATATTGTCCATGACTAATGCCATTCTATGGATAAATCATGGACTTAAGGATTGATTTTGGGCGCACAGTTCGACGCCCGGTGCCTGATACATTTCCAGTGGAAAGTAGTGGAATTACAGGACACGAGCGGTCCATCTTGCCAGCATCACCAGCACACCGATATGGCAACGTGGCAGTAAGTCACATCAAGCTTGTGAGAAGATGCAAGTAAAGACTATTGTATTTTTTTCCCCCATTTAGCCAACTTCCCCTCACTTCTTAGACAGTGGGACATGTGACCAGTTTATGACTTTCCAGGATGTAAATATTTATTCCTGCAGCAACTGGTGATGCTCTACTCGTTTTTATACTAAAACCCATTTGAAGAGCAACCAAATTCAGCCTGAAAACTTGTTAAAACGTCAACATACAGGAAGTGTGAAGCAATACAACATTACCCAGTAACGCAACACCAAATCAAAACATGTTCCATGACAGTCAGGTGACAGGGTCACATGACAAACGCAAGCTTACCTTAAACTGAACTTGAGGCTCTGGCACTGCCATGATTTAAGATTTCACCTGAAATAAATAAAAACAATTCCACGTTAGAAGGCTTTCTAGCACCATTACTGGACCCCGGCATTTGACCACTCCTGTGTAAAACAGGAGCTTAGGGCTGTGAGTTGTGTGTGTGTAAAACAGGAGCTTAGGGCTGTGAGCTGTGCCTGTGTATAACAGGAGCTTAGGGCTGTGAGTTGTGCGTGTGTAAAACAGGAGCTTAGAGCTGTGAGTTGTGCGTGTGTAAAACAGGAGCTTAGGGCTGTGAGTGAGTTGTGCGTGTGTGTGTGAGTTGTGCGTGTGTAAAACAGACCTTAGGGCTGTGAGTTGTGCGTGTGTAAAACAGGAGCTTAGGGCTGTGACGCTGTGAGACTGTGGCGATGTGATGCGCATTCAGGGGAGGACAGGACAGGGTGGGGCCACGTGTTAGAAATCTGAAATTGACGCAAGAGGCCCTCGAACAAAATTAGTGTCGGTTGACGAAAAATAACTTGTAGCTACCGTGAGTCAGCGAAGTGACCACGAGCCTTGGACGTTGGCCAGTAGCGCCGTAACGGCGCCGGTAACGGCGTTAGAGAGCCAGAGAAACGGGCTTTCTAAGGGACGGGAAACGATTGGCGGGTCGGAACCGGAGCCAGCATCCGGGCCACAGCGCACACGGCTAGCGCGCTAACGCTAGCCCGGAAACGAGCGGCTCAAACTAGGAGGTTTGAGTCAAAATGAGCTAAACGTGGGCTGCTCGCTAACCAGATGACGTCCCATTCTTACCATTCTGCTCATGTTGGCAATCCCACTCTTTACTGGATCTGGGCACTTTCACTGGGCCTTAAACCAGTTAGATAACGTCACTCCCTTGCAGATACCGACACGTTTAGCTATCCAAGTGTACTGGCGTGTAGGAATGTAGTTAAACTATTAATATCATTTAAACTAGCAAGGCTACTTTTCATCAAGCGTAGGCCAGTGTGTAAATGGTGATGGCGAACAACGTCACTCGGCGGAAATTCATTATGCTATAAAGTTCATCACATACGGCCATGCCCATCGGACAACAGCGAACAGGTAACTAGCGACCACTTAACTAGGACTAAATAACACTTCTACAATTGAGAGTTAAAACTGTCCACAAAGTTGCGATCTCATTGTCATATAAAAAAAGCCCGCCAAGTGGTTAGCCACTTTAGCCAGCTAGCAACAATTCACAAAAGCGCAGGTTTAATGTCACCCGAAGTCCGACACATACGGAGGAAAAATGTTGAACACTGGCCTGCCAATATCTAAATGAACACATATATTACACTTAATGAAGAATCACTGTTGGGATGTCTCGGATTGCCGCCGGATTCTCTTACCTTGTTGAAGTGCAGCAGCCTTTCCGGGAATGTTCTGAGTAAAATGGCCGCTGCGCTTTTTAAATACCCACTGCGCACCCTCACCGCGCACCCGCGTCACGTGCTCGTCCTGCGCCCCCTCACCGCGCACCCGTGTCACGTGACCTCCTTCTCCATGGCAACTCGCGGCAAGGCCGGGTGTTTGAAACAGCCTCCGCCCATAGTGGGAGGGGCTAGCGTTTGAACGCGGATATTTACATCCTCGCCGTGTTCCATTGAGCGGTTTGGGGCAGGTTATTTCCCGCAGAATGTATCTGCGTAACTGCGAAATACGAGATCAGGCCGCACGCGCCCAAGTCCAGCGTAAGGCAAACGGAGGATTGTGGAAGTGGATGTTGCGTGTTTGTCTTTTGTGGTTTTTCCGTGCGATGAGTTTGGCCCCGTTTTGTGTTTGGGGAGAGTTTGGGCCTTGTTTGTGTTTGGGGAGAGTTGTTTGAATGTGATTTGTGTTAAGATGTAGTGTTGTTTTTCTGTGCTGTGTTGGGCTGTGTGGGTTCCGGTTTTGTGTGCCCTGTATTGTATAACGCCTTTTTCAATAAAAATAAATAAATAAAAGTAAGCCAAACGGGAATAAAAAGTGTGTGTGTGTGCGTGTGCGCGTGTGTGTGTGTATGTGAGTGAGTGTGTTTCTGTGTGTGTGTATTTGTGAGTGAGTGAGTGTGTGTGTGTGTGTGTATGTGAGAGAGAGAGACGTGTTTGATCCTAAACCGGCGTCACAATACTAAATGGCCAAAAGCGCAAAGCGTATTTTTCCCTCTGAGGTTTCAGTGTGGTAGTAAATTAGCTTTCACGGCGATGTGGGGACGAGCCACCCCAAAATTAAACCCACGACCGACTAGAGGGCGCAGAGAACCTCCTTCAGCAATAAACCACCAAAAGCGCGTCTGACGCCATGACTCAAAGGGACGTCACACTTGCAGTGTGTCTGCCAAGTTTGGAGAAACCTAAACTCTCAAACCGCTATCTGCCACATTATCGTGTCTGCGCTGGGCACAACATGGCCGCCACGCATGTCACAAGACGTGTTCGATGTAACGTCTCCATAAATATGGATATGGATAAAAATAAGAAATTACTGGCAGTAACAATCTTTCGGGCTTTGGAGCCTAATTATTGCGCCGCGATAATTAATCCATCAAATTGTGTTTAACCTTTGTTACAATGTTTGCAACGAAACTTTTCTAGTTTTCTATTTTAAGGTTTTGTGTTGGTAATGAAATCATTTAACATCTACACGCTATAAACCAAGCTAAAAATTTATAGCCTACATTTGACTACCTGTACAGTATTTAGTATTCCATCCAGTAGAACACGATATCTAGCCTACTACATCCAGTTTAATCCGCTCCTTACTGTTAGCTGTTAAACAGCTTGCTAACTGTAGATATAAGGCAAGATAACTTGATACATGGTCAAACCATAACCCCTATTTTTTTAAATGAGACTTTCAGATGCAACAAAAATAGCTAATCCAATAGCGAAATCCCAAAACACAAGTGGTACACAGACACGAGGTGGCAGCAGAGAGCTAAATAACAATTAGGCTGCTGAACTACACTGCCGGTCAAAAGTTTTAGAACACCCCCATTTTACAGTTTTTACTGAAATTTAAGCAGTTCAAGTCCAGTGAATAACCTGGAGGTAAGCAGTAAACTGCCAAAGGTAAAAAAACAAAACAGTTTAGGTTACCAAAAACTGAAAAATAATGTAAATGTTTTGGCAGTGAGTAGTTTCCTACACCATCAAAAGGCACTAGGAAACTGGAGGAAACTCTGACAGGAAGAGGTCTGGCAGACCCAAAGCCACAACAAAATCAGAAGACAAGTTTCTGAGAGTCAACAGCTTGCGTGATAGGCAGCTCACAGGAAAACAGCTTCAAGCATAGCTTAACACTGGTCGAAGTAAGGAAGTCTCAGTTTCAACTGTGAAGAGAAGACTTTGAGCTGCAGGTTAGACAGGTCGAGTGGCAGTAAGAAAGCCATTGCTAAGATGGCAAAATAAGAAAAAGAGGCTTGCCTGCGCCATGAAGCACCGCCAGTGGACTACTGAAGACTGGAAGAAGGTCTTATGGACGATGAATCAAAATTTGAAATCTTGAAATTTTGAAAGGTTATTGTAGGCCGTCGAGTAAGCGAAAGGATGGTTCCTCAGTGTGTGACACCAACTGTCAAACATGGAGGAGGAAGCGTGATGGTCTGGGGCTCCTTTGCTGGATCCAGAGTCGGCAACTTGCACAGAGTGACTGTTAACCCACATTAACAGATGACCTGTTCCCTGAAAAGGGCCTTTTTTATAACTCTGAAATGTACATTATTTTTCAGTTTTTGGTAACCTAAACTTTTTTTTTTTACCTCTGGCAGTTTACCGCTTACCTTTGTACCATTTACATTTATTGACTGGACTTGAACTGCTTAAATTTCAGTAAAAACTGGAAAATGGGGGTGTTCTAAAAGTTTAGACCGGTAGTGTATATACAATTAATTTATATATATACATACACACACACACACACACACACACACACTCTCTCTCTCTGTCTCACACACATATATGTATATTAAACGTTGTATAGTACCTTTACTAATTACCCATTGATTTAGCTTGTTGGTATAAAAACTATTTTTTTGCCAGTGAAAGAAACATCGTGTTTTTTGTTATATGTATGTGGGCAGCATTTGTGGACGTTTATTTTCCTATGCATGTTATTCATATAAAAATCTATGCTTATTGTCAGTAAGGTATATCAATATATGTGCGCGTGTGTGTGTGTGTGTGCGCGTGTGTGCGTGTGTGCGCGCGCGCGCGCTTAAGAATAGTATGTGCATCACGAAACAGTTTGATGCCCAAAATATATATATATTTAAAAACAGCTTGCAAAGGCAAAACATAATAATTACAAACTCTTACTAAAATTAAATTACTAAAGATCTCCACAAAAAAAAGGTGTTTATCGTATAGAGCTGTGTATTACAGTTAATTAAGTTTAGTCCCTGAACTGGATCGATCGCAGTGGGGGAAGGACCAGGCTCTCAAAGTTTCCTGCTCCAGTTCCTCTAACGATGATGATGATGATGATGATGATGATGGTGTGCGGGTGCACGATGATGATGATGATGGTGTGCGGGTGCACGGTCGTGATGATGGTGATGCTGGTGCGGGTGCACGATCGTGACCGCGCAGAGGCGTTCCCACAGACGCCAGTTCTGAGGAGTTGGGAAGCTTGTTTGCTAGGTGGCTAATGTCGGGGAAAACACAGTCTTGACAACCCGAGACGTCGTCGCTATCTGCATATATACATTATTAGCGCAAAACAAGTTATAGGCGCTAAATTGACGTGAAAACTTCAGTAAGAACACGATCGATGTGTCCGTGACTTATTTCCGTGGAACAGTGCCAGGCAGAGGCATTGTGCGTTAACGTTAGCTGGCTCGCTCATGTTCTTTAATAAAGTCTTTTGAAAAGGAAGGGGGATGAGGGACCGGTTGGCAGATTTAACAGCCGTAAGTAAAGTTCACACTTTTTTCTAAATGTATAGTTTACTAACATTAGCCCGCTAACGACCTTACTACGACTTTTGCGAAGTAACTGACGTTAAAACTTCGAATTTAGGCAGTGAAATAGTCCCCCGTTAGCCGACCTGGCCGCGGTAACACTAGTAGCTGAGCTGGCTAACGTTACAAGTGATGCTACGAAGCGAGCTAGCGAGCAAACACTTAATCTGTAATATGTACTTTAACATATTCATCAAACATTGTTCATCTGTATTCTGTACTTTAACATATTCATCAAACATTGTTCATCTGTATTCTGTACTTTAACATATTAATTAAACATTGTTCATCTGTATTCTGTACTTTAACATATTAATTAAACACTGTTCATCTGTATTCTGTACTTTAACATATTAATTAAACATTTAATACTGTATTCTGAACTGTGTTGCTGTTATGAGATGTATAATTTAGCGCCACTACCCGTAGTAAAGTAGTGAAGTAGACCCGGCAGAGGCGAGGTTTCGGGCGGAGACAGACTGCTAGCTTGCGTCTGGGAGCGTTTATACTGGCGCTACATCTCACCGCTAGTTAATGATGGACGCACTAAGTTAAGGAAGCCTAGTTACTAAGTTAGTTCTTCTTCTTCCTGAGCTAGCTGGTGTTAACACCTGTATGCATATAGTTACACGTATTTATTGATTGATTGACATAGTGGTACGGACTGTCCAGCTAGCGGAAAAAAGTTATTTTAGTGAAGTAACATTATTGTTGTTTGTGAGAGAAGCGTAATGACGTTATTACGCGTGTCCGCTATTCGTGCTAATGAGCTAACCCTGGTGCTAACTTAACTATAACTCACATTTACATCATTGGTTGATGTTTTTTTATGGAACAGCTGATAATAAGAATCTGCCTACATGTACTTCTCCTCGTGTTGTGCGGATGTGCGTTTAATGGACACATATGTGGACGAGTGTAGGATATCTAACATATATACTATCTGGTGATTATTCGCGTTTCCTGCACAAGCAGTCCTCCCAGTGAGTGACGAATCTAGCGGTGTCTGCATATTCTCCGCATAATTATGATTGTCAGGGTTTTCCCCACACTGACTATAGACCTGTCTGTCTGCCAATGACAACGACAACGCACTCGAGACAGTGTGCTGGAGATATCGCATGTTATTTGAGATCATTCATGTAGTTTGCATGGTAGAAAGTAATAAAATGTAAAAGTAAAGTTAATTTAAGCAAGAAAGTAATGCTAAACTCTAGTAGGCTTGATCGGGAAGGCTAGTGACGTTACATGTTTGGGGAAACGGAGTTCTAAATCGTGTACATTAGCAGAGTGAGCGCCAGGCCGATTCACAGTGAGTTCATGGCACATCTTGGTAAATCTGAGCCCTTTCAGATGTAACTGTACCTCTCGAACGTTATCACGTTTTTCAAACCAAATGTGCCGATGAGACCCCGTTAGGTTTGTGGAGTGCCGTGTGAATATCTCACTGGGCCGTGTGAAACCAGTCCTGTTTCTGACCGCTCCGTGTTCACACCGAGCCAGCAGACGCCGGGACAGCGGTGTGTCCGGGACGGACAGCGGGGTGTGCTGGACGGACAGCGGTGTGTCCCGGACAGACAGAGCGCGTGCTGGTCACCTCCTGTAAACACGCTGACACGTCACATAACTCCTCAGATTGACCAAACTCCGTTTTAAAATACAGACGAACAGCTTCCTACATTTTTAGTTGTAGTCAGAGTTGGGATTAATTCGTAGAAACTTGTTGACATTGTCTATAAAGTGATACATAACCAGGTCCGCTCACACTAAAGGATTCTTGTGCAAAAAGTTACACTAAACTGAAAAATATGTTCAGCATTCAGCGATTGTTTACTGTAGGCCTAGGTTTTAGGGATCAGTTCATTGGATTACTGTGATTTAGTTTGCATTATTTACCTGGCCATCACGTAGGCTGATAATGAACAAAGATATAAATGTGTAATTCTATAGACATGGACGTGTGTGGGCCAACGTCACTTCACCACATATATAATTATGGCCTGCGTATGGCTGCGTATCCATGGCAGCCACAAAGGTTAGACTCCACAAACGCTGAGTTGCAGATCGCGTCTTTAGCTGCTACACTGCTCGCCAGTCCAGCGTTCTGACACGGCCAATTACCGGCACAGCATGGAATTCATATGTACGTGAAGAGTGATCCAAGTTGACACATTTTTATCCATTTAAGGTCAAAGATTACCCACTTTTTAAACTCTTTATTTTTTAATACATTTCGTGAACAGCTTGAATTTTGTGAATAGCATTTTGTTAATCTTTTACCGTTTAAATTATAAGCATTTACGAACCATTTAGCATTTTCCCTGAACGGTTAAACGTTAATGTGGTACTTTGTGTTATATTATTTATTTACTGGTACTTTTTAACGACGAATGGCTTCGAAACAAAACATAAGCAACCCTTAAAAAGTGCTGTCCATGTTTTGCACCTTAAAGAGGGCTTCCAGTTCACTCTTTCATATAAGAATATAATAATGGATGGCATTTATTTAGTGCTTTTCAAAGAACTCAAATAGATTTTTTTCTTTTTTTTTTTTGAGGGGAAACTCAGCTCAATCCCCACCAGTTTGTAGCACCTCCTGGGTGATCCACAGTAGCCATTTTGTGGCAGAACAAACCACACCAGCCGAGGTGCAGAGGGAGGAGATTAAAGTGTGGGATGATTAGGTGGCAGATTGAGAGGGCCATGTGGGGAATGTGACCAGGGCATTGGGGAGCACCTGCTCTCTGAAACAAGCTCCAGGGGAGTTTTAATGGCCACGGTTAGTCAGGACCTCGCTTTAGCGTCTCCTCTGAAAGACCACGCCTCCTGCAGCACTGTGTCCCCATCGCTGCACTGGGGCGTCGGGGTTATTGGGTCCAGAGGGAAGACCACACCCTGCTGGCCCACACACACACACACCCACTTCCAGCAGCATCGTAGTTCTCTCAGGAGGACTCCTCATCCAAGCCCACACCCGGTTACACACCCTTTATATGGTCAGAACTCCACTTCCCATCAGCCCCTGTGTGAAAAGTGGCGCTCAGCCTTTTGAATGAACTGGCTGCATGAGTCATCCACTGGATCATGTTAATCAGATATTCTCACCGCATTGTTATGTAGTGATGGAGTTCATTTAACTTTATCAGGGGGGAAACAGTCAATGTACCAGTGTTTTTTAGTTTATAATATTTTAACCATGTTTTTTACTGCATACTGCATTGAAATGTGTTGGTATGTTGTTAGTATTTGTGTTTTAAATAAAGTTTTGAAGTCATGTGACTTGTGACCCTGCAGTGTGTTAGAAGAAGAGAGCTCAAACCTGGCTGTCTCCAGAAGTGGAGAATTCTCTCCGAAATGTTCTTTAAAACGGAATATATCTCTTGGCATTGTGCAGTTCTCCTTCTCTGAGGTTTGCTGGTGACATCACGCACTCAAAGCCAGCGGCTGCCAGCAGGCAGAGTTTGTGTTCCGACTCATATCCCATATTAAGGATTATTTTATTCATTGGTGATTATTTTATATCCAGACTAACGGCTTTATAGTTAACCAGCTTGAGTAACCACACCTGTATTTTAATCTGACTAATGTTTCCTCATTTCTTGAATGAGCTAAAAACAGTTCTCTGAGCGGAAGGGCGTTGGCTGCAATGGCTAGCTTGTGGTCATGGTTGCATTTTTACTCTAACCTAAGGTTAACTCTTAAACCTGTTAAAAGTCATCCGTTTGTTTTTAGCAGCGTCCTAATAATCCTGTTCTTTTGACATTCAAGCAAACGTCCATCTTATCTTGGAGGAGGGTCGGTGGAGGTGTGTGTTAATGGGTCAGTGTGTTGGTTATGAACAGTGTGTTAATGGGTCAGTATTGGTTATGAACAGTGTGTGTTAATGGGTCAGTGTGTTGGTCATGAACAGTGTGTTAATGGGTCAGCGTGTTGGTTATGAACAGTGTGTGTTAATGGATCAGTGTGTTGGTTATGAACAGTGTGTTAATGGGTCAGTGTGTTGGTTATGAACAGTGTGTGTTAATGGGTCAGTGTGTTGGTCAGTGTGTTAATGGGTCAGCGTGTTGGTTATGAACAGTGTGTGTTAATGGATCAGTGTGTTGGTCATGAACAGTGTGTTAATGGGTCAGCATGTTGGTTATGAACAGTGTGTTAATGGATAGTGTGTTGGTCATGGTGTGTTAATGGGTCAGTGTTGGTTATGAACAGTGTGTTAATGGATCAGCGTGTTGGTTATGCTGTGTGTTAATGGGTCAGTGTGTTGAACAACATGGTGCAATCTCGTTCTCTGCAGAACAACAATCCGTTCGAGGAGGAGGATGTCGGCATCACGGTGGAGAAAGATGCGTTCATGGAAGGGTTCTTCAGAAGGGTAGGAGTGAGCTGAGACTTCGGTGTCCGCCTCTGTGCTGCCTTTGGGAGTGTTGGTGCAGTAACCGAGTTTATCCTGCAGGTGGAGGACATCCGGGGACTCATCGATAAGATCTCATCTCAGGTGAAGAAGAAGCACAGGTCCTGTCAAGAAGAACACCTGTTCACCTGCTCAGTTCACCTGCTCTCACCTCATCACACCTCATCACCTCATCACACCTGTTCACACCTCATCACACCTGTTCACCTGCTCACACCTCATCACACCTGTTCACCT
>JAINUG010000073.1:4305000-4312500 GCA_029706075.1 Aldrovandia affinis | reverse complement strand
GAAGAACAAGATTGAACAGTTTAAGCAGGGCCTGCTGCAGCTCAGGGGTGCTGTGTTTAAGCATCTCTGTCCTGATACTGTCAGGGCCACATGCTTTTCAGATTTTAGTTTTTTTAATGTTGTCTTCTAATTCTTTCATTGTAATTTGGTAATCAAGAGGATTCTGATTGTTCTTGATAGTTGCTTCAAGGATTCTCAATTTTTCTTGAATTTGTTTCTGCTCAGAATTGAGACTGTTAGGGGACATTTGTTCATAAAGGTTTTCAAAATGTTTTTTCCAAATGCCACTGTTTTGTAAGGCCAAATGTTTATTATTATTTTTGCTTAAGCTGTTCCATCTCTCCCAGAATTGGTTTTGGTCAATTGAGTCTTCAATTTCTTTTAGTTTTTGATTGTAGTGTTCTCGTTTTTTCTGTTTTAGTGTCTGCTTGTATTCTCTCAGTGTTTCAACATAATTTTGACGCAGGTCTATGTTTTGTGGTTGATGGTGTTTTTGGTTGGAAAGGTTTCTTAATTTTTTCCTGACATTTCTGCAGTCCTCATCAAACCACTCTTCCTTTTTTGGCTTCTGTTTAATTGTAGAGCTGTTTTTAATGAGACCTGCTTTATTGGCTGATTTATGATAAATGTTATTAATATTTGTTACAGCCATATTTGTGCCTAATTGATTTGGTTGAAACTCTTCTGATAGAAAGGTGTTAATAAGGTTAGTAATTTCAGGTGAACTGATTATATTTTTGAATTTGACCTCACTGTCAGGAGCCCATCTGTATGATGTATTTAGTCTGAACAGTTTGCAGGGCTCAGATTCATTTTTTTTTTGCTGTCCAATTCTTTTTAAATACACATTTATCTGACAGTGGTCTGTTAGTGGTGTCTGTGGTCTGACAGTGAATGCACTAATGAAGGAGGGGTCTATGTCAGTAATTGCATAGTCGACTACACTAGTTCCAAGAGCTGAACAATACGTGAACCTCCCTAAAGAGTCCCCTCTGATCCTACCATTAAGCATGTACAGACCTAAGGATTGACAGAGATGTACTAACTCTTTCCCAGTTTTGTTGACGACACGGTCAGGATTGTTCCTTTGGGTAGTGGTGGGGGTGAAGTATAGTGAGGACTGTCTGAAGATGTGGCTATTGCCAGCAGAATCCACTATATCCGGCTCACATCCAGTTCTAGCATTCAAATCTCCAATCAATAAAACATGACCCTGGGCCTGGTAATGTCCGATCTCTAAATGGAGAAAAAAACAAAAGTTGTCATTATAATAGGGTGATTCAGAGGGGAGTGTAGGCTGCACATATATATAATTCGTCGTCGTCTCTCTCTCTCTCTCTCTCTCTCTCTCTCTCTCTCTCTCTCTCTCTCTCTCTCTCTCTCTCTCTCTCTCTCTCTCTCTCTCTCTCTCTCTCTCTCTCTCTCTCTCTCTCTCTCTCTCTCTCTCTCTCTCTCTCTCTCTCTCTCTCTCTGTCTCTCTCTCTCTCTCTCTCTCTCTCTCTCTCTCTCTCTCTCTCTCAATTCAATTCAATTTTTTCAATTCAAATGCTTTATTGGCATGACTGTATGGTTACAATATTGCCAAAGCAATTCAAACAAACATGTGAATAAAGTAACATGACAAATAACACAACATAAATAACAACAACGTATTGACAGTTTCTTCAACATATTCTTATTGACATTCTCCTCACTGTTTGTCCCTCAGGTTGTGACATGCTGTCACATACTTGGCGGCTAAATGTGCTCCATGCCCCTCTCCTAATAGAATTTGCATTTTTTTATTGTTGTCCAATTGGGTAAAATTAGGGATTAATAAATCAAATTTGTTAAAATATTCTATTCTAATGTTATTGAATTTTCACAATTTTTTTTTTTTAGGAAGTGCATCTCTGTCTCTACCTCACCTGTCATGCAGTGACCACATATTCTTTCTTCTCTTGGTAGCCAGGATTTCTTGTGTCTACCTTTCTCTATGGCTAGACTGTGGTCACTGAGTCTGTACTTGGTCAGGATCTGTCTCTGCTTTGTATCTCTGACAGTGAAGAGATACTCCGCCAATGTGTACTCTCTTTTTAGGGCCAGATAGCAATTAAGTTTGTTTTGTGTTTTGGTTTGATTGTTCCAATGTTCCAGATAGGTATTTTTAGTTTGTTTAACAATTTGGTTTACTCTGATTTGTGATTGTAAAGCAGTGCTGGACTGAGATTGAACTATGTTAGGTGTTATTTGGTTAGTAAGTCTCATGACCAGCTGACTTAGGGGATTCGTTTTGGAGTTCAGTTCTTGGTTTTGCAGTGCTTGAAATTGCAGAGTATCTTGGGGACTAGATTTAAGATGCATCCAGAATTTAAGTGTTCTTTTTTTAATGTTTATAATTAATGGGTATCGACCTAATTCTGCCCTGCATGCGTTGGTTGGTGTTTTCCTTTGGATATTAAGTACAGTTCTGCAGAATTCTGCATGCAGGGCCTCTATAGGATGCTTGTCCCATCTAGTGTAGTCGTGTTGACTGAGTGGACCCCACACTTCACTTCCATATAAGGCAATTGGTAGGATTACACTATCAAATATCTTAGACCAAATTCTGACTGGTATGTCAATTTTGTGGAATTTTCTTCTAATTGCATAGAAAGCTCTACAGGCTTTCTCTTTCAGTGCATTCACTGCCAGACCAAAGTTACCTGAGGCACTGATTTTGAGCCCCAGGTAGTCATAGAACAAGGTGTGCTCTAGTGTGGTGTTTCCTAGAGTGAACACATGTCTGCTTTCCTGGGATCTGGGCTTTTTTTGGAAGATTATTATTTTAGATTTTTTAAAGTTTACCGTCAGGGCCCAGTTCTGACAGTATTGCTCCAGCAGATCCAGGTGCTGCTGTAACCCCTGTTCTGTGGGTGACAGCAGCACCAGGTCGTCTGCATAGAGCAAGAATTTAACTTCCTTGTTGTTTAGGGTTAGGCCAGGGGCTGCAGATTGTTCCAACAACACCGCCAACTCATTAATGTAAACATTAAAGAGAGTTGGGGACAAGTTGCATCCTGGCGAACCCCTTGCCCTTCAGTGAAGAAATCTGTTCTTTTATTTCCAATTTTTACTCCACACTTATTATTGACATAAATAGATTTGATTATGTCATAAACCTTACCCCCTACCCCACTTTGGAGAATTTTATAATACAATCCCTCTTGCCAAATTGAATCAAATGCTTTTTTTAAATCAATAAAGCATGCAAAAATTTTCTTTTGTTTTTTTTGGTGTACGTGTTGATCAATTAGGGTGTGTAGGGTGTAAACATGATCAGTAGTGCGGTGATTTGGTAGAAAGCCAATTTGTCCTTTACTCAAGACATTGTGTTCGATAAGGAAGGCTAGCATTCGGGCATTGATAATGCTGCAGAAAACCTTCCCCAGACTACTGCTCACACAGATGCCTCGGTAGTTGTTGGGGTCCAATTTGTCTCCACTCTTGTGTATTGGGGAAATAAGCCCCTTACTCCAAATCTCAGGAAAGCAGCCAGCTTGAAGAACAAGATTGAACAGTTTAAGCAGGGCCTGCTGCAGCTCAGGGTGCTGTGTTTAAGCATCTCTGTCCTGATACTGTCAGGGCCACATGCTTTTCCAGATTTTAGTTTTTTAATGTTGTCTTCTAATTCTTTCATTGTAATTTGGTAATCAAGAGGATTCTGATTGTTCTTGATAGTTGCTTCAAGGATTCTCAATTTTTCTTGAATTTGTTTCTGCTCAGAATTTAGACTGTTAGGGGACATTTGTTCATAAAGGTTTTCAAAATGTTTTTTCCAAATGCCACTGTTTTGTAAGGCCAAATGTTTATTATTCTTTTTGCTTAAGCTGTTCCATCTCTCCCAGAATTGGTTTTGGTCAATTGAGTCTTCAATTTCTTTTAGTTTTTGATTGTAGTGTTCTCGTTTTTCTGTTTTAGTGTCTGCTTGTATTCTCTCAGTGTTTCAACATAATTTTGACGCAGGTCTATGTTTTGTGGTTGATGGTGTTTTTGGTTGGAAAGGTTTCTTAATTTTTTCTGACATTTCTGCAGTCCTCATCAAACCACTCTTCCTTTTTTGGCTTCTGTTTAATTGTAGAGCTGTTTTTAATGAGACCTGCTTTATTGGCTGATTTATGATAAATGTTATTAATATTTGTTACAGCCATATTTGTGCCTAATTGATTTGGTTGAAACTCTTCTGATAGAAAGGTGTTAATAAGGTTAGTAATTTCAGGTGAACTGATTATATTTTTGAATTTGACCTCACTGTCAGGAGCCCATCTGTATGATGTATTTAGTCTGAACAGTTTGCAGGGCTCAGATTCATTTTTTTTCTGCTGTCCAATTCTTTTTAAATACACATTTATCTGACAGTGGTCTGTTAGTGGTGTCTGTGGTCTGACAGTGAATGCACTAATGAAGGAGGGGTCTATGTCAGTAATTGCATAGTCGACTACACTAGTTCCAAGAGCTGAACAATACGTGAACCTCCCTAAAGAGTCCCCTCTGATCCTACCATTAAGCATGTACAGACCTAAGGATCGACAGAGATGTACTAACTCTTTCCCAGTTTTGTTGACGACACGGTCAGGATTGTTCCTTTGGGTAGTGGTGGGGGTGAAGTATAGTGAGGACTGTCTGAAGATGTGGCTATTGCCAGCAGAATCCACTATATCCGGCTCACATCCAGTTCTAGCATTCAAATCTCCAATCAATAAAACATGACCCTGGGCCTGGTAATGTCCGATCTCTAAATGGAGATTTTCAAAAAGTTGTCATGACCCTGGGCCTGGTAATGTCCGATCTCTTTAAATGGAGAGTTGGTGCTTTTTGAAATTGGGTTGTCATTATAATAGAATCTCTGGTGATTTTTCTGTTTGAGGATGGCAGAGGGGGGCAGTGTAGGCTGCACATATATATAATTCGTCGTCGTCTCTCTCTCTCTCTCTCTCTCTCTCTCTCTCTCTCTCTCTCTCTCTCTCTCTCTCTCTCTCTCTCTCTCTCTCTCTCTCTCTCTCTCTCTCTCTCTCTCTCTCTCTCTCTCTCTCTCTCTCTCTCTCTCTCTCTCTCTCTCTCTCTCTCTCTCTCTCTCTCTCTCTCTCTCTCTCTCTCTGTCTCTCTCCCTCTCTCTCTCTCTCTCTCTCTCTCTCTCTCTCTCTCTCTCTCTCTCTCTCTCTCTCTCTCTCTCTCTCTCTCTCTCTCTCTCTCTCTCTCTCTCTCTCTCTCTCTCTCTCTCTCTCTCTCTCTCTCTCTCTCTCTCTCTCTCTCTCTCTCTCTCTCTCTCTCTCTCTCTCTCTCCACGCCCTCGCTCTGGGCACACCAGCTGCAACAGGAGACACCTGTGTTAGTGTTTCCCTGGAAACGGGCCGGCGTTGCCGGGGCCAACTGGTCATGTGACCGGGGGCCTGTCTGCGGCCCTGGGGGAGGGAGAAGAGAAGGGAGGGGGCCTAGAGGGTCAATTGTGTCAAACGATTTCCTCCAAACAGTCTGCATGCCAAAGGAAAAGAGTGACATTTATTTTCAGCAAAGAGAAGTCAAACCTGATTCAGTTCCCCTTCTAGATTATTACAGAATTAGAGTGGCCTTGGTGCTCAGGAGAACCTCAGCTGTGTGTGTGTGTGTGTGTGTGTGTGTGTGTGTGTGTGTGTGTGTGTGTGTGTGTGTGTGTGTGTGTGTGTATGTGTGTGTGTGTGTGTGTGTGTGTGTGTGTGTGTGTGTGTGTGTGTGTGTGTGTGTGAGTGTGTGTGTGTGTGTGTGTGTGTGTGTGTGTGTGTGTGTGTGTGTGTGTGTGTGTGTGTGTGTGTGTGTGTGTGTGTGTGTGAGAGAGTGAGTGTGAGTGTGTGTGTGTGTGTGTGTGTGAGTGTGTGTGTGTGTGTGTGTGTGTGTGTGTGTGTGTGTGTGTGTGTGTATGTGTGTGTGTGTGAGTGTGTGTGTGTGTGAGTGTGTGTGTGTGTGTGAGTGTGTGTGTGTGTGTGAGTGTGTGTGTGTGTGTGTGTGTGTGTGTGTGTGTGTGAGAGTGTGTGTGTGTGTGTGTGTGTGTGTGTGTGTGTGAGAGTGTGTGTGTGTGTGTGTGTGTGTGTGTGTAGTGTGTATGTGTGTGAGAGAGAGTCGTGTGGAATGTGAGTGGGTGTGTGTGAGTGGAATGAGGGGGTGTGAGGCCCACGTTTGTTCTTCAGATTCCAGCAGGAAATTCTTCCAGATAATCTACAGGAAGTGCCCCCTCACCTGAGCTGTGCCGTTTCAGAGCCTCTCTGTATACACCCCCCACTCACTGTGTCTGTCTGTCTGTCTGTGCTACATGTTAGCAGACACACACACACTCTCTCACACACTCTCTCTCACACACACTCTCTCTCTCTCACACACACACACACACACACTCTCTCTCTCACACACACTCTCTCTCTCACTCTCTCACTCACACTCTCTCTCACACACACACACACTCTCACACACTCTCACACACACACACACTCACACACTCTCACTCTCTCACACACACACTCTCTCTCTCACACACACACACACTCTCTCATGTTAGGGTGTCCAGGGTAATACACACTCTCTCTCTCACACACACACACACACTCTCACACTCTCTCACACACACACTCTCTCACACACACACTCTCTCACACACACACACACTCTCACACACACACACACGCTCTCAGTTAGGTGATGCCTCAGTGCCAGCCCCATGTGCTCCTCTGTTGTCACATGATGCCGTTGTCATGGTGGTGAATGAGGCCCTGTGTGTGTTGGCGTTTGTGAGGTTGTTGTGAGTGTGTATTTGAGTCTGTGGTGAATCAGCTGTGATGATGTTTTGTAGCTGGTCGGGTAACCACGGACGACGAGCTGGAGGACATGCTGGAGAGCGGAAACCCTTCCATCTTCACCTCTGACGTGAGCCTGCACGTTCTCACAAACATTCCCCACGGAGCTGAAACAGCGCCCTCTGCTGGATTCACCACGGAGCTGAAACAGCGCTCAAATTACTCTCACAAAACGACCACTGTAGCGCCCTCTGGTGGAACCTTTGATTTTAGATTTTCAGGTTTTTTCCCTTGTAAAAACACATGAGCCCAGAGATTTTACATGTTATAAAAACACAAATAGTTATAAAGACAGATTGACAGGAGAGTTTGACGCTTGTTTGCCCCTCCATGCAGATAATCTCGGACTCCCAGATCACCCGCCAGGCCCTGAACGAGATCGAGTCGCGACACAAAGACATCATCCGTCTGGAGTCCAGCATCAAGGAGCTGCACGACATGTTTGTGGACATGGCCATGCTGGTGGAGACTCAGGTACCCCCGGACCCCCCACTCACTGCCGTAAAGCTGCTGCCGTAAAGCAGCCCTCACTGCCGTAAAGCAGCCCTCCCTGCCGTAAAGCGGCCCAGCCCTCACTGCCGTAAAGCGGCCCGGCCCTCACTGCCGTAAAGCGGCCCCCCTCACTGCCGTAAAGCAGCCCTCCCTGCCGTAAACGGCCCAG
>JAINUG010000073.1:4287500-4300000 GCA_029706075.1 Aldrovandia affinis | reverse complement strand
CTTCTGAGGATGACTCCCTCAGTGATGAAGATCCTGCCTGCACACTGATTCTGAGGAAGACTCCTGCCTGCCTGCACACTGAGGATGACTCCTCAGTGATGAAGATCCTGCCTGCACACTGACTTCTGAGGAAGACTCCCACAGTGATGAAGATCCTGCCTGCACACTGACGCTTCTGAGGATGACTCCCACACTGATGAAGATCCTGCCTGCACACTGACGCTTCTGAGGATGACTCCTCAGTGATGAAGATCCTGCCTGCACGCTGGCCTTCTGAGGATGACTCCTCAGTGATGAAGATCCTGCCTGCACACTGACGCTTCTGAGGAAGACTCCCTCAGTGATGAAGATCCTGCCTGCACGCTGACGCTTCTGAGGATGACTCCCTCAGTGATGAAGATCCTGCCTGCACACTGACGCTTCTGAGGATGACTCCCACACTGATGAAGATCCTGCCTGCACACTGACGCTTCTGAGGATGACTCCCACAGTGATGGAGACTGAAAGGGGAGTGTGTGTCACGTCCCAGTGGCCTGGTGCTGCGCTCTCTGGTGTGGAGCGACACTGGACTCCTGTTCCCAGGCTGTGTGTCCCAGGCTGTGTGTCCCAGGCTGTGTGTCCCAGGCTGTGTGTCCCAGGCTGTGTGTCCCAGGCTGTGTGTCCCAGGCTGTGTGTCCCAGGCTGTGTGTCCCAGGCTGTGTGTCCCAGGCTGCGTGTCTCTGTTTGACCCGGTGAATCCTACGACACACACACACTCTCACACGCACACACTCACTCTCACGCACACTGTCACACATTCTCACACGCACACTCATACACACACACAGACACACACACACACACATTCTCACACACACACTCACACACACACACACACACACTCACACACACACACACATTCTCACACACACACACACACACACTCACACATTCTCACACACACACACACACATTCTCACACGCACACTCATACACACTCACACAGACACACACACTCACACACACACACACTCACACACACATTCTCACACGCACACTCATACACACACAGACACACACACACTCACACACACACACACACACACACTCTCACACATTCTCACACGCACACTCACACACACACAGACACACACACACACACACTCTCTCACACACTCTCACACATTCTCACACGCACACTCATACACACACACAGACACACGGGTGTTTAACGGCGTTTGGGTAAGATGTGATGTGTTGTGAAGTAGCAGAATGATTCCTGCAGACGATGTCTCTGCATTCCTGTACAAACACTCTGTCCAGCACTGAGCTGGCTCTGAGCTCGTCTCTGCCTGTTGAGGAATTTAAAATGCCGTCAGAATCTCTTGGGGGCGTGTGTGTCTGCAGATGGGACATCTGTGGGGCGGAAAAATAATCAAATGTGAACGAGATTTATAGAATCCTTCGCCATGTGGCCCAGAGAGTGACCATTTTAACAGGCTAATGTTGTAACTCAAAATATAATTTAACGGGCGGCTGATGGCGTAGCGGTCTAACGCGCCACACTTTGGTGTGGTGTGCACTGCCTGTCAGTGACGCGGTTCAAAACCCGCGTCTGTACCAGACCGGCCCTGGTCATCAGCCCTGATTGGAGGAGGGGAGGGTGAGCCCACGCACGAGTCCGTCGAGGAGAAGGTTAAAGGCGTCCGTGGAAGAATTTCCGTCTCGGAAGAGGCGGGAACAATCGGCCCGGAATGTGTGTCTCGCCCCGGAGGACGGGCGTTGGACTCGTGGGGGAGGGGAATTGAAATAAATGGAGGGTATAATTGGCAACCAAATTGGGAGACAAACGGGGAAAAATTTGAAATAAATGTATTTAAAAAATAGAATTTAACTATTTAAAGTCCCGTCGAGTTAGGAGGTAAAAAGAGCAGGTCTTTGGGTCTCTTTGTTTGGAATTGATGATGTTTTTACATTTTTATTTATATTGTTTTGACATTGTTTGCGCGCCAGCAGCTCAGATGAATGTTTGCGGGAGTGTGGAGGAGCACCAGACTGGGCCGGTGTTCAGGGTTTCCTGCCGCTGACTGGCGCACAATGTTCACCCGGAAGCAACCTCTAAAGCAACAACAAGACCTTTTCCATGCCACTCGATGGGTTACTGGGCCTCCTGGACATGTCACAGAGGCAGCGTGAGTCAGTTGATGTGCATTTCATTTACATTACATTAACATTTACAGCATTTAGCAGACGCTCTTATCCAGAGCGACTTACAAGATGTGCATTAATACATGGTAGGAACAATCATAGTTCATGCAAGAGATCAGTGCAGTAATACAGCTGACATCAATGCAGGCAGCTGCATACCTGTAACACTGGGAAGGAAAAGGTTAGTGTTTTTTTAAAAATTTATTCAATAAGAAGGCAGGGATGCATATACAAGAAGTATTGAGCAAGTAAACAGTGGTGAAGACAATTGGGTAAATGTTCAGAGTTCAGTGGTAATGGAGTCTGAAACAGTGGGTTTTGAGTCTCTTGTGGAAGATCGCAAGTGATTCTGCAGTCCTGATTTCCGATTGCGGAAGGTCGTTCCACCACCGAGGGGTCAGGACAGAGAAGAGTCGAGACCGCGAGGAGCAGCTGCCGGGCATTTCCTTAGAGAGAGGGAAAAGATGGAGGGAAAAGTCAAACAGTCTTTACATCTGGACTGCCGATCAAACCCCTGCGCTTCACTCTGCACAAGGGTAACCAGCCAATGAGGAGAAGTGAGGGAAGGAATCCGGCACCCTGAAGGTTCTCAGGTATACTGAGGGTAGTACCTGTCCTCAAACAGGGCAGGTAACTTTACGTTTCTGGGCGCATGTTGGGACAAGCTCTTTTAATTATGTGCAATGTAACCCAGGATGGGCGACCCGTTTCAGAGTTGTGTGTGTGCGTATCTCCGGTCAGAATACACATACCTGTTGAAGTAGTGTGCAGAAAAGGCTCTTAAATTCCTGATGCTTTTCTTACAGTGATCAGTGATCCGTTTGCTATTTTTATACCTCATCTGTAAATTCTACAGGTGCAATAATCAAAATCTGTTTTTGAGATTTCTGAGATTAATAAATGCACATCGATAGGACAGATGCAGTTTCCTACAATCGAAAAGGGTTTTGCCAGATATTGTGTTTAGATGTTTTGTCTGATAACAGCGACTAAATCAGTCAGAGTTTCTGTGGTACATTTGTCTTTCTTTACCAGGTCACAATGTCACTTTAATTTACAACACAGTGGATTTTGTGATATACATGAAAGTCAGTCCTTAACTTTACAGTGAAGAAGGGAAAGATGGAATAAAATGGTACGTTATGGAAAGGGTGGATTTGCCACCAGGGAATATAATACAGTGTTAATATTAAATATCATGAAGTGAGGTATACATGTGTGAATGAAATATAGTTCCAGAGGAGGGAGAAATGATAGAGTAAAGTCTAATCATCTAATTGCACACCTGTCACCTGGATGAAATGGATTTGAGATCCGTTTCATCTGAAAGTACTGCTCTGCAGTGACTCCATGTTTACTGTTAGACTCAGACAAAACACCAGAGCCATTTCACACACTTGCCTGAACACGCAGCCACACTGGTGTCGTCACTGTCTTAAACTATTATTTAGGTGTTGATGGGAAGTTTATTTCCAATGTCATCCATTTCTCTGAGTGTTAATGAGTTGTTTATTAATTATTATATAATTATCATGCTGTTAACAATTCTTCAATTGAGTGTGAAACTGAGAATTCACATGCGTGCATATTTTTATCTTCTTAACTACATAATAAAACATAATGGGCAGAAATGTCTACCATTTCATTCTGGCCCACTGACAGTATTCCATACGCCTGCTCTTATTGGTCAGATACGGAGTCAATCATTGCCTGGGGGCCCTGCTGATTGGCTCCTCAGCCTGCAGATTGACTGTGGTGTGTACGTTTGAGAGATCTTGGAAATGCAGATGATGAGCACATCCCTTTGACGTTGGCTGTTCTGATCCAGGCCCAGTCCAGGAGAGGATTATGGACCACAGAGATGATGTCATCCTGGCACCAGGCTGAGAGACATGTGGTTCTGTCCATGATGTTCTAGTGGACTCCTGGGAAATTAAGTAAGTAAGTCCTGGAATTTGAGATATTCACTGTTTATTTGGCAGAGTGTAGGACTCGAATCGTGCTGCTGAATGTCTCCAGAGACCAATCTGCATGTCTCATCATTACTCCCTCGGTAAACTAAGACTAATGTGAGACGGCTGCCTGGAGAGAGCCTGCTAGCTGTGAGGACGCGGCGTGCAGGAAAGAGAGCGGCTCAGTTGTTGTGAAATTGTTAAATGAAGTTGAAGGCAAAGCTGTGCACAGGAAGCTGACATTAAACTGAGCTTCTTCCTCAGAGAGATGAACTGAGCTCTTTATCAGAGTCTAATCGTTGCCGTTTTTGCACATTTTCTGTGTCCCCGTCCAGGGGAACCTCAGAGCAGCTCAGTAAAGGAACTACGATGTGCCGTCCTGAATCCCAGAGTTTATAAAACTGAAGGAGTTTGGGCGCATGGGCAAAACGTTCTTCTGCTCTCCTGCCAGCCAGGCAGGCGACCAGCTGCCGGGCAGGCAGGCAGTCGGGCAGGTAGGGAGGCAGGCAGGCAGGCAGGCAGGCGGGCAGGCGGGCAGGCGGGCAGGCGGGCAGGCGGGCGGGCGTAAACCCCACGATGACATCTCCATCAGAGAGAGCCGCACGGCTGGGGCAGGTCCGAGGCCTGCAGAGGGTCATGGGACCCAGTCTGGGACGATGGTACTGGGGCCATGTCCTGTGGGGTCACAGCTGAGCGTCAGGGTTCTGTGCTTGGAGCTCCGCTCCTCTCCTGGACTCTCCTGGTCATGTGAGAGCCCTTCCTCTGCCATGACCTCTCCCCACTCTGTCTCCACGTCTTCTTCCTCTGTGGTGGGCAGCGTCCTGTAGGATCAGTGACCTTCATGTTGGAACAGCCAGCAAAAGAGGCAGAAACGTTGTATAGTGCAATGTTTCCTTCAAGAGAAAAACAATACCGAAAAGATATATAATGACATTTATTCTGGAAAACATGTGAGGCACAAAAATATATCCACTCCAACAGAGCTCATGAAATTGTAACTGCATAAGCTGTTCAGCTCCTGGATGCCTGTCTGAAACTTTAGTGTGTGTTCCTGGCCTTCAGAACAGCCTGGGGCCTCCCAACAACACACATGCGGAGCTAGCGAGCAGTAAGTGGGCAGTTACGCCTCAATCCTGTTCGTATTGTTCTGGTCTCCTCAGCTGCCTGCCATGAAAACCTGTCTGTCCGCGTTTATTCCACACACGGCCAGGTGTCTAACAGAAGGACAAGGTGTCCTAGTCATTGACTTAAAATACCCACTCTGCTTACCTGTACCTGACACCAACGTCTGGAGCTGCGTGATTTATCAAAAGTGCACTTTGTTATTTTAGTTTTTCAGCCTTACTTCTCTAAGGTGTTGCAACCAGGGACCACAGAGGGGAATGAGTTAATTGGATCTCGCTAGTACAACACACTCTATGCACATTCATGCAAAAACAAAATAAACTCTAGAAGCACTTTAGGCAGACGTTTAGGGATATAGTATGACTGGATGATGTAAGTAGCAGTCCAATATTTCACTAGTGAGCGCAACCGTTTTCAAATCAACATGTCTACGAGACGGGAAGGCGAATCTGTCTCTAGTGTTAAAGATGTGAGCAGCGGCCCTCCCGCTGTGACCTCCGGGGATCCGGTCTCTAAACCCGCTCAGATGGACCCGAATTCACCGCATGCTCGCGCAAACCGCTCTCCACGGGCCTCCTCGATACATCTGCTTTCCACCGGAATTTATAAAGCAGATTATCGAGTAATAAAATTGCTGTGAGTAGGCGACGTTATTGTCATATTAGTGAAGGCTCAGTGTTCCTGAAAGATTGAATGATAGCTTAAGAACATCGCGTTCGACGGTCTCCCGAGTGTGATTTCAGGACGTTTGTCTGACACACATGGAAGACAGATTTGTGAAGATGTTTTACTCTAATCGTGTCTGTTTACGATGAATGTTGTCAGTTTAACACAACACAGGGCACTCTGTGGTCGTCATTATATCCCGCGAGGGACTCATTTTACTTGGAGAAATGTGATAGATATTTGATATTCTATTCGATTCGGTATTCTTAACAAGACAAAATATCAGACTGTAGTATGTAAGAGAGGGGTTTGTGTTTCTATATCTCAAGTAGAAATGTTCACTGTGTCCAAGGACGTGTGGGAAGGGCAGCTTTCAGAAGGAAAGTTATAGTATGGGTGCATTCCTGCAGATAGTTTCCTCCGGTATTAGTGGGACGGAATGTCTCGCAGGAAACCCGCAAAACCAGGTTCCCCCCACGCAACGGCACAGTATAATTGCGTTGTTTATTTATAGCATGTTATTAAGGAAACTTCATAATAAAAAGCATCATAATCCACCCAGAAAGTAAAACGTTTTAAATTCCGTTTCCCATTTTGACGCGCGTTTCACGAGGATGATTCCACAGCTGGGCGGCTCGCGCGTGAAAACACACCCACGAGGAGACACGCGTGACGCGTGGAGGACCTCAAAGGGCGCCTCGAGACGGGAGTGCCCGGATGGACGGCGTGATGGAGGAAGGGCGCCAGAGAACGAGGGTGCGACTCGGACCGTTACAGGTGGGTTTAGTCTCCAGAAAATATAGACTTTGATCAATATTATCTCGATGAGTCTTAGGCCACGCTACATTCGTCACGTTCCATCGGTCTAATGTTCACGGGAGAGAGGCTCGCTGCTCATCGTGGGCTGGGGCTGCGTGTGTGCTCATATGAGCCTTCACACACACACACACACACACACACACACACACACAATGCGTTTTCAGTGGAACCAAATCATTGGTAAGATTGACTTCGCTGAGCAAAGTTTGTTCAGAGGCTCAAAAGCAAACTACTTCAACAGTGTGACCGCGACACCTTGTGGTGGAATATAGACATTACAGTTAAACGTTGGGCGCAACCACGTGTTCATATCGGGGGCTGTTTAATAGCTACACATTATGGGGGCGGGGGGCAGATAAGACTTGTGAATATTTGGGGGAGGGGTGTAGAGGGATGCAATTATTTTTTGCTTGTATTCACATGGGGCTGGCTTTGGGCCTAAGTTTTGCACAGGTGTTTGTACATATACCATATTATTGTGTAGCTGAACATTACAGCTGTGGGAGCTCAGTTTGCGAGACAAAGCCGTGGTCCTGTTTCTGCTGACTTTCCGCACACGAGCAATATAATCCCACATGCGTCCTTATGTAACTGCGTGGAAAACACGCGTTATTAATCCCAGAGCAGGAGCCGCCAGCTGCAGTTTAGAGACGTGAGCCGTGCGCGCGCGAACCGCGGCGGATAACTGCAACATGAACACGGTCAAACCGCAACATGAACACGGTCAAACCGCATCGGATAACCGCAACATGAACACGGTCAAACCGCATCGGATAACCGCAACATGAACGCGGTCAAACCGCATGATCGGATAACCGCAACATGAACACGGTCAAACCGCAACATGAACGCGGTCAAACCGCATCGGATAACCGCACATGAACGCGGTCAAACCGCATCGGATAACCGCAACATGAACACGGTCAAACCGCAACATGAACGCGGTCAAACCGCATCGGATAACCGCAACATGAACGCGGTCAAACCGCATCGGATAACCGCAACATGAACACGGTCAAACCGCATTGGATAACCACAAACTGAGCACGGTCAAACCGCATCGGATAACCACAAACTGAGCACGGTCAAACAGCATTGGCTGTCCATGCTGAAGGCACGGTCTTGGTATGTCCACAGAGAAGTGAAGCCGTCTCAAACACATGAGAAAGGAGTGATTGAGTGGGAGGGAGAGGATAACTGCACTCTGTTCACTCACGTGAACATGCTTTACACACACACACACACACACACTCACTCACACACACACACACACACACATACAAACCGCATCGGATACACACACACACACACACACACACACACACACATACACACACACACAGCTGCTGTCTAAAGAAGATGTGATGTAACCAGCATTGTTCTGTGTGCGTGCGTGTGTGTGTGTGTGAGTGTGTGTGTGTGTGAGGTGAAGGAGGTCATGGGAGGTCAGAGGTCGTGTGATATTGAGGAGCTCCTGAAACAGCTGTGAATCCAGAGAGATCAGCGCTCCAGAGAGATCAGCGCTCCAGAGAGATCAGCACACAGCGCTCCAGAGAGATCAGCACACAGGCCCACGGTCTCGCTCCTGTAGACCAATCAGAGTGTCGGGTCATGGAGTCGCAGCGCAGACTGACCCTGAATGAGACTGGAGTTTGGACCTGGGGGTGAGCAGAGGGTTCTGGGGGTGTGGGGGAAACAAGGCCTGGAGGCTGAATGATGATTGGTCGGATTCAGAGGGCCAATGCGCTGCAGTACGAGTGCGTGGGTTCACAAACGGCGATGAATGATTTGTATTATGACATCACAGGAGTAAAAGAGCCGGACCTCGGCGTGAGCTGTAATGAGCTCCAGTCAGGCCCCCCCTCGTAGCGGAGCTGGATCTGGAAGCAGACGTTCTGGGCGTCGCGTTTCAGCACATTTTACATTTCAATAAATATTCACCTCTGGTGTGAATCCACAGCGCGTTAATCTCACACCGATGTGACATCTCTCCCCGTTCCCACAGCTGGGAACTCACCGTCTCATAAACTGGTGCAAAACGATGTTATATATTCATATCTGTGTGTTCATATTCATATTCACACTGTGTGTTCATATTCACACTGAGAGAGTTCATATTCATATTCACACTGAGAGAGTTCATATTCACACTGAGAGAGTTCATATTCATATTCACACTGAGAGAGTTCATATTCATATTCACACTGAGAGTGTTCATGTTCATATTCACACTGAGAGAGTTCATATTCATATTCACACTAAGAGTGTTCATATTCACACTGAGTGTTCATGTTCATATTCACACAGAGTGTTCATGTTCATATTCACACTGAGAGTGTTCATGTTCATATTCACACAGAGTGTTCATATTCACACTGAGAGAGTTCATATTCACACTGAGAGTGTTCATATTCACACTGAGAGAGTTCATATTCATATTCACACTGAGTGTTCATGTTCATATTCACACTGAGTGTTCATGTTCATATTCACACTGAGTGTTCATGTTCATATTCACACTGAGAGTGTTCATATTCACACTGAGAGAGTTCATATTCACACTGAGAGAGTTCATATTCACACTGAGAGAGTTCATATTCATATTCACACTGAGAGAGTTCATGTTCACACTGAGAGTGCTCATATTCACATTCACACTGAGATGTTGAGAGAGTTCATGTTCATATTCACACTGAGAGAGTTCATATTCACACTGAGAGTGTTCATGTGAGAGAGTTCATATTCACACTGAGAGAGTTCATGTTCACACTCAGAGAGTTCATATTCACACTGAGAGAGTTCATATTCATATTCACACAGAGAGTTCATATTCACACTGAGAGAGTTCATATTCACACTGAGAGAGTTCATGATTCACACTGAGAGAGTTCATATTCATATTCACACTGAGAGTTCATATTCACACTGAGAGAGTTATTCACACAGAGAGTTCATATTCACACTGAGAGAGTTCATGTTCATATTCACACACTGAGAGTGAGAGAGTGTTCATATTCATATTCACACACTGAGAGAGTTCATATTCATATTCACACTGAGAGTTCATATTCACACTGAGAGAGAGTTCATATTCACACTGAGAGTGTTCATATTCACACAGAGAGTTCATATTCACACTGAGAGAGTTCATATTCACACTGAGAGAGTTCATGTTCATATTCACACTGAGAGAGTTCATATTCACACTGAGAGTATATTCACACAGAGAGTTCAGAGAGTTCATGTTCATATTCACACTGAGAGAGAGTTCATATTCACACTGAGAGAGTTCATATTCACTACATATTCACACTGAGAGTTTCATATTCATATTCACTGAGAGTTCATATTCACACTGAGAGAGTTCATATTCATATTCACACTGAGAGTTCATATTCACACTGAGAGAGTTCATATTCACACACAGAGAGTTCATATTCACACTGAGAGTGTTCATATTCACACTGAGAGAGTTCATATTCACACTGAGAGAGATCATATTCACACTGAGAGAGTTCATGTTCATATTCACACTGAGAGAGTTCAGAGAGAGTTCATATTCACACTGAGAGAGTTCATGTTCATATTCACACTGAGAGTCATATTCACACTGAGAGTTCAGAGTTCATATTCACACTGAGAGTGTTCATATTCACACTGAGAGAGTTCATATTCACACTGAGAGAGTTCATATTCATATTCACACTGAGAGAGTTCATATTCACACTGAGAGTGTTCATATTCACACTGAGAGAGTTCATATTCACACTGAGAGTGTTCATGTTCATATTCACACTGAGAGTGTTCATGTTCATATTCACACTGAGAGAGTTCATATTCACACAGAGTGTTCATGTTCATATTCACACTGAGAGAGTTCATATTCACACTGAGAGAGTTCATATTCACACTGAGAGTTCATATTCACACAGAGTGTTCATATTCACACAGAGTGTTCATATTCACACTGAGAGTGTTCATCTTCATATTCACACTGAGAGAGTTCATATTCACACTGAGAGAGTTCATATTCACACTGAGAGAGTTCATATTCACACTGAGAGAGTTCATATTCACACTGAGAGTGCTCATATTCACACTGAGAGAGTTCATATTCACACTGAGAGAGTTCATATTCACACTGAGAGAGTTCATATTCACACTGAGAGTGTTCATGTTCATATTCACACTGAGAGAGTTCATATTCACACTGAGAGAGTTCATATTCACACTGAGAGAGTTCATGTTCATATTCACACACTGAGAGTTCATATTCTGTGTGTTGTCACTGCAGCTGTTTTCCAGGCTCTGCTCTGATGGAGCTCAAACATCTCGCGTCTCAAAGGGAAACACATCGACTGTGTAAGAGCTCCCAGGATCGATACGCAGGGCCTGACTGCGCACTCTCACCACTGATCTGGAGCCTGTGGGTATCGGGCAGCATGTAGTATAATGGTTAGGGAGCTGGGCTTGTAACTCAGAGGTTGCAGGTTCAATTCCCAGGTGGGGACACTGCCGTTGTACCCTTGAGCTAAAGGTACTTAACCTGAATTGCTTCAGTAAAATATCCAGCTGTATAAATGGATTGTATGTAAAGAAATGTAAACTGTGTAAGTTGCTCTGGATAAGAGCGTCTGCTAAATGCCTGTAATGTAATGTAAATGTAAATGTTGGATCAAAGCCCTCTCCTCCCTCTGAGTGTGACGGCTCAGGGTCTCTCTCCACACCCTGTCCCGGGCACAGTGAGGGACGTATATTTGGGGTGAATATCGTCACACAAACGGGACGTGATTGTGCACGATGGCGTGACATTCCTCAGAGAGATTATAACTCCCTCTCCCTGCCTGCGGGAGGTCAGCGTGTTCATACTGAACACTTCACAGATGAGAGTCTGTACTGGGGGCGCTTCACCATTCACATGACACACACTGATCTTTCCAGGGGTGAAAATATTACTTCTATTGCAGAGATTTCTGCTTTTGTTCCAGCATATTCCCCAGTGGCCATAATTAGTGTCAATTATTTATTCAACTGCATTTTTTTTCTTTTTATCTACCCAGATGCAACGTATTATTATGTAATCAAAGCATTTTGTAAAGATTGTGGCATATTTTAATCTTCTTAACCTCATACGTCTTTTAAACTCTTACAGATCTGTGCTTATAATGTGTAGTGCTGTAATATTGTTTAAATAATTAGGAAAAAAGACCAACCCGTAATCTGAGGCTGACACAAGATATGAACTGTTTTATATAAAAACCTGAATCATATTTTTTCATCACATAGAACATGATCACCCTGGAGACAGAAGCCCAGATATAACAGACTAAACTAAAATAGTAAAATAACCTCGTTTATTCTTTCCCTCCATCACCGTATCTAAAAAAATAAAAATGTCACCTTGACATATTAAATCAGAGCCTGTTTATATCAGTGATGAGTGTGTCCTGATGCCCTCCCCTGATTGGACGGTTCCTGCTGGCTCCTCCCCCCTGGTTTGTGATGCGAGGGGAGGGGGTGTCGCAGTGCCAGGACGTCATGCGCTGCCTGTGAAACGGAGTCGGAGGGGGGGGGTGTCCCGGGGAGGGGAGGAGGGGGAGGGGAGGGGAGGGTGGTTGCTAGGCAGCGGAGCGGGGAGGAGAGGGGGTGCGCTGGTCTCCCTGGGCGATCGCTCCGCAGAGACACCGATATCTCACTGCATCTGCGCCCCGGTGAATCTGCTGCTGCTGCCCGAATAATCCCCCCTAATGC
>JAINUG010000073.1:4272500-4280000 GCA_029706075.1 Aldrovandia affinis | reverse complement strand
GACACACAGTACAGTTATTCTGGGGTGATTGTGGTTCTGTGTGGCTCAGTAGTCTGGGGTGATTGTGGTGTGTAGTTTGATCAGGTGTATTCATTGACAAATGACTCCCATTATATTTGCCATTTGGAAGCTCTTATATGGTTGCGGACACAAGTGCAACAGTATCAACATCGCCATGGGGATGAATCCACACGACCTACAGTCAACGATGATGATTGATGTTGGTCGTGTTCTTCCAAATTGAAATGAAGTTTGTGTAAAATCTTTAGATGAATCTATAGCATGTGTTGCCGAGTCACACGCAGGTTACATGTGAACAGTTTGACCGCACTCTTCCTCAGATTGAAGTGTGGGATGAATATATTCTTTATTTGGCCATGTTACACAAGTTACACACGAGGTAATTAAAATTTGTTTCTTTGCACACCTCTCCTAAGAGAGGAGGAGTGCAGGGTCAGCCATAGTCCAGGCAGCGTGTCTGTCCTCAGCTGGCCCGGATCGGAGGATAAGCAGGTCTGCCACAAACCGTGTGACCAGCTGAACTGCTGTGGGCTAATCCCGGCCACCCTTTCCTCCGGCCAGACATCTGCTCCCTGACCTCCTGTGGAGGGCTGGGCTGCCTGGCACAGCTGCCCTGACCTCCAGGACTCTCCCAGGCCTTCCCCCGCCCCTCCCTGATCCAACCCAAACGTCTGCTCATCTGCTCCCCACAGACCTCTGAGGTTCACCACCCCTGCACTCCGCCATGTTCTGGTATCTCTCCTGTCTGTGAGCCTGGAGATCCAGGGGAAGGTGGTGGATTGTATGGAGTTTAAATTGTGAGATACATACGTGTGGAGTGTTTGTTCATAAACTCATAGCACAATATATCATAAAGTAATAATAATGTCCATCCGTCTCCAGACCACAGCTCTGTGACTCACTCACGCTCTCCTCGTTCAGAAGCTTGTTTTTCTTCACCATGGTGAAATACAGTCACGTCACCGGCACGTTGTCCCCTGGGTGTTATAATGGTGGAGAAACAGCCATGTGTCCTTTTGAGGGCAGAATATTTGGCTGCAGATCGGTCACACACAGAGCCCCAGATTGGCTTGAAGAGAGAGATGAGCCCTACGGGTCCTCCAGGTCAGGTTCAGTCACAGTGGCATCAGTCCAGCGATCGCCCTGATGGGTTCTGAAGTGCTGTGCAGGAACTCAGAGGAGGAGGAACGCTTAAGGGATTGTAGCATGGAGCCACTGTGCTCAGCGAATACTTTGTCTCTGCGTGGCTGTATTCCCTCAGTAAGTATAACTAACAGATGCACTTTCCTGCAAAGTGTGAAAGAGTTTTCATTATAACTGCAAGGGACCTGATGCTGTTATTATGGCAAAGGCAGCCCTCGGACAGAATGGACCACTTGGGAAACACGTTGTTTACTTTGTGTGATGGAGTGTGCAGGAGTGCGTGAGATGCTGCTGCAGTCACCCGACACGCAACACAGCACAACAGCTGATTATCACGACTACGATGTTTTAGAAGTAGGATTGCTCTTGAACTTTGACCCTCTCAGGCCTCCCTCTGTCTCCCTGGTGCCCGGGGAGAGTGTGTAGAGTTGGCAGCTGCTCTAGGTTGATATTTCTAGCAGTAAGGGCGTAAGTAGCCCGCAGTCTTTCCATAAGTGGAAACGCTCGATGCATTTCAGTTTGTGGCACACTCACCTTCTGTTATTTCTCAAGCTGAAAAGCCTTTAACTCCCTAATTGTTCGCAGCATCACCAAACCGTACTTCCTGTCAGGGAATGGATATACAGCAGCAGCGGTCATACGCTCTGTCTCCCTCAGACCTGTGCGTTTCCTGTGTCTCGAAGACCCTCAGAGATTGTGCTGTTGATGCGTCCAGCGTCCTCTCGCTCCAGTTCAGGAGGGCAGTTATGGGACAGTGCTCTAGGTCTCCGCACCCTGCCCAGTGCCTGATGGGGAATGTTTTTTGGGTGAGTCAGTTTGCTGCTTCCTGGGCAGAAAGCACAGTCATTATGGCCGTGCATGTCATGCCGTCAAATGATGCTAGCTATCTATATTGTTAGCTACTAGCTTGATGAACTGTGACCTATGAACTATGACTATGACAGCTCTGCCTCCATTCACTAACCAACCAATCAATGATTGTGCTAGGTTAGCGACACCCTCTGAAACCCCCTCTGCATAGGTCGCGAAGGTTGCGTTGGTGTTGCAGAGCCCTGGTTGTGTTGCTGTCGTGTTGTGAGTGAGCTGGTGGGAGTTGGGGGGCAGTGGGGAGGGGGCAGGGGGCAGGGGGCAGGGAGAGAGGGCAGTGCCGCTCTGATCTCAGCCAGGATTCACACCGTAGTGAAGAAGCTCCTCTCCTCAGGGTCAATCTTCATCTTTGGCCCAATGTGGCGTTTACAGCGTGTGCTGGCTGTGCTCAGTAGGTAGAGCGTGGTTCTGTGTGTCTCAGTAGGTAGAGCGTGGTTCTGTGTGTCTCAGTAGGTAGAGTGTGGTTCTGTGTGTCTCAGTAGGTAGAGCATGGTTCTGTGTGTCTCAGTAGGTAGAGTGTGGTTCTGTGTGGCTCAGTAGGTAGAGCGTGGTTCTGTGTGGCTCAGTAGGTAGAGCGTGGTTCTGTGTGGCTCAGTAGGTAGAGTGTGGTTCTGTGTGTCTCAGTAGGTAGAGCGTGGTTCTGTGTGTCTCAGTCGGTAGAGCGTGGTTCTGTGTGTCTCAGTAGGTAGAGCGTGGTTCTGTGTGGCTCAGTAGGTAGAGCGTGGTTCTGTGTGTCTCAGTAGGTAGAGCGTGGTTCTGTGTGGCTCAGTAGGTAGAGCATGGTTCTGTGCGGCTCAGTAGGTAGAGCGTGGTTCTGTGTGTCTCAGTAGGTAGAGCGTGGTTCTGTGTCGCTCAGTAGGTAGAGTGTGGTTCTGTGTGTCTCAGTAGGTAGAGCGTGGTTCTGTGTGTCTCAGTAGGTAGAGCATGGTTCTGTGTGGCTCAGTAGGTAGAGTGTGGTTCTGTGTGTCTCAGTAGGTAGAGCGTGGTTCTGTGTGGCTCAGTAGGTAGAGCGTGGTTCTGTGTGGCTCAGTAGGTAGAGCGTGGTTCTGTGTGTCTGAGTAGGTAGAACATGGTTCTGTGTCTCAGTAGGTAGAGTGTGGTTCTGTGTGTCTCAGTAGGTAGAGTGTGGATCTGTGTGGCTCAGTAGGTAGAGCGTGGTTCTGTGTGGCTTAGTAGGTAGAGCATGGCGCTGACAACGCTTAGGTTGTGGGTTCAATTCCCACTGGAACCACATACACTTTAAAATGTGTGCATTCACTACTGTAAGTTGCTTTGGATAAAAGCGTCTGCTAGATGGCATATATTATTATTATTATTATTCAGACACTGGGGAATCAAACAGTTGAAATGTATTGGGAATTTGAATCACACGAAACACCACATGTAACAAAAAAGTCATCATACCTGGAATTCCCTGTGAGGAAAAGTGCCCTTCTAGTTTCAGTGAACGGAAAAAGCTCTTTTACTTTAACTAAAACTGTCCTGTACGTGTTGAGAAGTCTCTGTGTTTGTGAGGTTCACTTATACGCACGTTTTCCTTTGTGATGTAATGATCTGCAGATTTGCCAGCACAGCACTTTCTTAAAGGTACTTTACAAGCCTACAAACACAAAATCGGCAACGATCATAACAGTTCATCAAAGCGTTCAAAGCTACACCATTCTGCCATGTTCTGATTGGCTGGCTCCATTCTCCAATCAGGACTCTGGCTTTACAAGGCACAGGAGCACATGGTAATTGTATGGAGCAGCTGTAATAGGCTCAATTAAATTAGTCCTGCCCCTGGGTCAGCTGAATGAAGATAAGAGAACATGAGCGGCCCTGCTCCCGATGTAGCCCTGTGTGCCTGCACATTCCCAGCGTGTGATAACAGTAATGCAGGGTCCGTATCCACATGAATATTAAACACTGCGGAGCCAGATGTGATCTCTGCCCAGTGTCTCTCAGAATACTGCGGGGGCAGTTTCCTCTGCCAGATCCAGGAGGGCATTAGTGCAGAGCTCTTATCGATCTGTGTGAGGAGCTCACGCCCCTCTCACGAGGAACATGCTTCCTGTGCTAAAATAGAACCGCTGTGATCATTCTGCCTCCTGACACGTCAGACACCACCCCCCGGTTTAATGAGGATGAGACTGGCTGCAGCCAAACGCTGTCAGAGTGGAGTACAGGGCAAGGCCAGGGTCTGTGGAGCGATGCAGATGGAACGTGGAGTCAACGATAACTCAAAACATCATCTGCAGTAGAACGGAGAGTAGAGTAGGTCTTATGTGTCCCCCGTCACCACGCTTAACCCTGTCACAGCGATGCCACTCAAACCTGGCAGAGCGATGCCACGCTTAACCCAGAGATTATCCCTCCATCCCCGACCCCAGATGGCATGAATGGCCTCCTGTTCACACTGATGTGGAGCTCTTTCTCTCTCTCTCTTTCTCTCTCTCTCTCTCTCTCTCTCCCTCCTCTCCCTCTCTCTCTATCTTTCTCTCCATCTCTCCCTCTCTCCTCTCTCTCTCTCTCTCTCTCTCTCTCCTCATCTCCATCTCTCTCTCTCTCTCTCTCTCCATCTCTCTCTCTCCATCTCTCTCTCTCTCTCTCTCTCCCTCTCTCTCTCTCTCTCTCTCTCTCTCTCTCTCTCTCTCTCTCTCTCCATCTCTCTCTCTCTCTCTCTGTGTTGAGATGAAGGCCACAGTTTGACCTCTCTGTGACCCCACTAATTTGAGTGTCCGGCGGCTGCCAGCCAGCTGCTGTTGCATAATGAGTCTGTGCTGGAAACACACAAGAGACTCTGAGACTGTGTCTCTGTGTGGTGGGTTTGGACCCCCTCTCTCTGTGTGGAGTGGGTTTGGACCCTATGACCCCCTCTCTCTGTGGGAGTGGGTTTGGACCCTATGACCCCCTCTCTCTGTGTGCAGTGGGTTTGGACCCCCTCTCTCTCTGTGCAGTGGGTTTGGACCCCTCTCTCTGTGGCAGTGGGTTTGGACCCTATGACCCCCTCTCTGTGTGCAGTGGGTTTGGACCCCCTCTCTCTGTGTGCAGTGGGTTTGGACCCCCTCTCTCTGTGTGCAGTGGGTTTGGACCCCCTCTCTCTGTGTGCAGTGGGTTTGGACCCCCTCTCTCTGTGTGCAGTGGGTTTGGACCCCCTCTCTGTGTGCAGTGGGTTTGGACCCCCTCTCTCTCTGTGGAGTGGGTTTGGACCCCCTCTCTCTGTGAAGTGGGTTTGGACCCTATGACCCCCTCTCTCTGTGTGCAGTGGGTTTGGGTTTTTGGACCCTATGACCCCTCTCTCTCTGTGCAGTGGGTTTGGACCCCTCTCTCTGTGTGTGCAGTGGGTTTGGACCCTATGACCCCTCTCTCTGTGTGCAGTGGGTTTGTGCAGTGGGTTTGGACCCTCTGAGTGGGTTTGGACCCCCTCTCTCTCTGTGCAGTGGGTTTGGACCCTATGACCCCCCCTCTCTGTGTGCAGTGGGTTTGGACCCTATGACCCCCTCTCTCTGTGTGCAGTGGGTTTGGACCCTATGACCCCCTCTCTGTGTGCAGTGGGTTTGGACCCCCTCTCTCTGTGCAGTGGGTTTGGACCCCCTCTCTCTCTGTGGCAGTGGGTTTGGACCCCCTCTCTCTGTGAAGTGGGTTTGGACCCTATGTGTGCAGTGGGTTTGGACCCTATGACCCCTCTCTGTGTGCAGTGGGTTTGGACCCTATGACCCCCTCTCTCTGTGTGCAGTGGGTTTGGACCCTATGACCCCTCTCTGTGTGTGCAGTGGGTTTGACCCTATGATCCCCTCTCTCTGTGTGCAGTGGGTTTGGACCCCCTCTCTCTGTGTGCAGTGGGTTTGGACCCTGTATGTGGGTTCTGCTGATATTGTTCCCACACATCCTTTACTTCAGAGTAAACTGTGTCATTGGCTTTAGCGTTTAGTAATTGGCATCATGTTCTGTAAGGAGTGGATCTGGCTGCCATGCCTGCAGGACGCACTCAGGTGTGTGAGGACAGGTTTATCGTCGTGCTGCACATGATGGGAACACAGGTGGCCGTGTTTAGACGTCCGTACACACCTGTGCTGGAGGTGTTCCAGGAGCTGTCGCTTTCAGATGACAGGCAGAACAGCCCTGTCTCAGATTTCAGTGCCATACGGAGACACAATAAAACACATTTACTTTACTTTGACTTATTACTGTGCTTAAGTACATTTATCAAGTATCTGTGCTTACTTAAGTATTACCATGTTTAATTTCACTCCCCTACACTCCCCTCAAATGCAAATGGGGTTAAATGTTTACTTTTACTGGAGTGATATTTTATCAGTATTTTATCAGGGTATCTGTACTTTTACTCTAGTAAAGGGTTTGTGTACTTCATCCACCACTGACTGTCTCCAGGGAAATCTGCCCCATTCAAAAAATCTAATGAGATCAGCTGGTGAACCAGTCCAAGCCTCCGATGGTGAGGCAGTATTGGTTCAATCAAGAGGCATCACTCCCAATATATAGTAACCAGGCTTTTACAAATATATATACAGTATATATGTTGTTCTTTACATTTTAATTGTATAAATGGCCTACTCTTTGAATGCAAATCTGGCTTGTGTCTGGCTGTGTGAAATGTGAATGTATTGCACTGTATTCCACCAAATAGTGTCTGCGGTCACTATTGTAATATAATGAAAATGCCATGTGATAGCCACACTGAATGGGAAGGTTGGTAAACATACTTGTTGTCGGTGGTTTCAGTAGAGAGAGAGAGTTTCAGTAGAGAGGCTTTCAGTAGAGGGAGTTTCAGTAGCTTGACTGGGTTCTGCTCAGGGCTCCCACAAGGTCTGTTGAGTGGCGTCTGTTTGGCAGAAGAATCCTTTTCCACAGAAGTCTTTCCAGGAATTCACTGCGGTCGAGGGCAGGAAGGAGTTTTAATGTCACCTGGCGAGTTTCCCTGAACGGAAGGAAGGAAGGAAGTGAGTAAGAGAGAGAGAGGGAGAGAGAGAGGAGAGAGGGAGGGAGAGGGAGAGGGAGAGGGAGAGGGAGAGGGAGAGGGAGAGGGAGAGGGAGAGGGAGAGAGAGAGAGAGGGAGAGGGAGAGGGAGAGGGAGAGGGAGAGGGAGAGAGAGAGAGGAAGAGGGAGAGGGAGAGGGAGGAGAGGGGAGAGGAGAGAGAGAGAGAGAGAGAGAGAGAGAGAGAGAGAGAGAGGGAGAGAGAGAGAGAGAGAGAGAGGGAGAGGGAGAGGGAGAGAGAGAGAGAGGGAGAGGGAGAGAGGGAGAGGGAGAGAGAGAGGGAGAGGGAGAGAGAGAGAGAGAGAGAGAGGGAGAGGGAGAGAGAGAGAGAGAGAGAGGGAGAGGGAGAGAGAGAGAGAGGGAGAGGGAGAGAGGGAGAGGGTGAGAGAGAGAGGGAGAGGGAGAGGGAGAGAGCTCTCTCAGTATGCGGTCTGTATAAAGGGTTTGTAATTGTAGTGGTCTGATGGCTCGCCCACGTTCCAGCTGCTCTG
>JAINUG010000073.1:4255000-4267500 GCA_029706075.1 Aldrovandia affinis | reverse complement strand
TGTCAAAGTTCCGTCACAGCCAGAGGAGACGCAAACTCCGGTTGTAGGGGGGAACAGCGCCTCTCCGTCATCAGAGATAAAGACGAGCGGTGCGCAGTGTGAAATCGGGGCTGTACCTGGGGCTGATGATGCGGTGGCATCCACTCGTTCTGCGGGTCTAGCGGGGCCTGTGCCTGCTAACAGTGTAGCAGGCAGCAGAGGAAGCGCTGTGGCTCAGCCAGTCGTTCACAGCAGTCAGGCTAACAGTGATGTTGAGGAAATGGACTATGATTCTGAGGCAGAGAGTGTATCTGTGTTTGATATTGGTAAGAATGGCGATCTGCACCCATTAGAGGAAATACATTATTTTTTGGAGGAGACTTTTGGCAAGTCAGTAAAGGTGACAGATTATTTTCAGGATGCTGATAATTTTTTTTAGATCCGTCAGCATTATGCAAAAACTTGGATTTGATGTGTTGGATGAAAAGGAAAGATTCTGTCTAAAAAAGCACGTCACTGTATTGAGGAAGACTCTAAAAGCAAGTAAAGGAAAAAAGGTGAAGAAGGCCAAGTAGTAATCTTGGCAATGATAATGATCATGCATCACAAGGTGTACTCTTTCTACCTGTTTTCATTGTTTTATTCTTTCTTCTTCTCTATTTCCAATCTAATGCAAGGGCTAAGGGTTGGTTCTTTAAATATAAATGGTGGGAGAGATAGACTGAAAAGAGCTCTGGTTAAACAGGTTGTTCAATGTAATTTTACTCCAGGAAACACATAGTGAGCAAGACAACGGAATAGATTGGGGCTTATGGTGGGAGGGTTCACACATCCTAAGCCAGGGGTGTCCAAACTTTTTCCACTGAGGGCCAAATACAGAAAAATATACGAAAGGCTGGGCCACTATTGGGGGGGTGCTGCGCGAAATAATTCTTGCGCCCCTCGGATTTTCTGTCGACGGGGTTCATGCTAAGCGAAGAAAGCTGAGACCAGTTCGTTTATTTCGGAGTTTTTTCGTTTATTTCTGTCGACAGGGAGACTAAGAGACTATCTGGAACCATTGGTGCACATGGACCAGACTTACTGCGTTCCAGAAAGGACTATCATGGACATTTGTTTTTCTTATTTTAGATATTTTAGATGTATGTGAATTTGATGATATGGACCTTGGAATTTTATCTCTTGATCAAGAAAAGGCATTTGACAGAGTGGACCATGGCTATTTATTCTCTGTTCTTAAGGCTTTTGGTTTTGGGGAAGGGTTCATATCATGGCTGGGCTTATTGTACAGTGGGGCAACCTGCATGGTCAAGGTGGGAGGAGGGTTGAGCCGACCCATCTCAGTACAAAGGGGGATAAGACAGGGCTGTCCTATTTCGGGACAACTGTACAGCTTAGCTATAGAGCCTTTGCTATGCAGGCTGAGAAATAGGCTAAAAGGGCTTTCCCTACCAGGGATACAGCAGAGCCTTCCATTAATAGTGTCAGCATATGCTGATGATATCAATATTTTCATCACAGATCAGGGGGATGTACAGGCTGTGGTGGATAGTCTTGGGATTTATGAAAAGGCCTCATCTGCTAAGGTAAACTGGACTAAGTGTGAGGCCTTACAGGTGGGGAAGTGGAGAGAGAGGGCAGTGCCCAGTCTGCCTGCAGGTCTCCAGTGGGGGAGGAACGGGTTGAGGGTAATAGGGGTTTACTTAGGCACTCAGGGCTTTCAGAAGCAGAACTGGGAGGGTGTAGTGGAGAAGGTGTGTGCTAAGTTGTCTAAATGGAAATGGCTGCTACCCCAGTTGTCGTATAGGGGACAAGTTCTGGCTGCTAATAATTTGGTCGCCTCAACGCTGTGGCCCAGAGTGGCTGTCTTTCCTCCACCAAGGGGACTAATGGAGGAAGTTCAGAGATTACTGGTACATTTCTTCTGGTCAGGTCAGCACTGGATACGTGCTGCTGCATTATACCTGTCAGCAGAGGAAGGAGGACAAGGTCTAATTGACATTAAATCAAAGATATTGGCCTTTAGACTTAAAACAGCTCGAAGGCTGCTTTACCATTACACACACACACACACACACACATTTTAGCCTCCACAGTCACACACACACACACACATTTAGCCTCCACAGTCACACACACACACACACACACACACATTTTAGCCTCCACAGTCACACACACACACACACACACACACACACACACACACACACACACACACACACACACACACACATTTTACCCTCACAGTCTCTCACACACACACACACACACACACACTCTGTTGCTCAGTGAACACAGGCTTTTACAGGAGCATCACTCAAAGCTGCATCCTTCTACCTTTTAGTTGCTAGGAAACCAGCGCTTGTGAATCGGGCGTACTCCTGGTCAATAAGGAGGTTATTCTTCACTGTCTCTCAGAGCAGGGGGGAGGGGGTGTTACCTGCAGCAGAGCAGGGAGGGAGGGGGGCAGAGCAGGCAAGAGTCAGACTGATACTGAAGCGGTTGTCCTGGCAACAGCAATTACCATCCTGCTCACGTGTGACAGGGAAGGAGGCCGTGATGGGAGCTGACGGACCGTGAAGCTGGCTTCATAACGGAGCCTCCGTCACTTCACACTCATCTGTCGAGACATCTAAAACAGCCAAACGGAGACAGATGTGTGTCGGTCTCCGTGGAGACAGATGTTTATGCGTGTGTCGGTCTCCGTGGAGACAGATGTTTACGCACCAAGCCATTACACAGTCCCAGCTCTCGATCGAAGCTCAGAACTTTTATTAGGCTAGTTGCCAAATAGTGTGTAATTTTGACCCCGCCCTTTCAGGGTGAAATAGCCAATGGGGAAGGAGGCATGTCAGTCACATGGTGAGAGTTTGTGCTCACTGACCGCTGGTCCTGCTGTTTTAATGGGACATCGGACTCCAGAGGCCCCTGAAGGGAAACACACTTCACTTCATTTCCTGGGACTTTCTCAGCATCTGTTTCCCTCCTGCGTTTGGGCCCGGTGCTCTGAGATTGAGTCACACTTATTCACAAGCTCTTTAAACGACCGCGTACATTCTGACAAATAATGTCCCCCGTGTGGTGGAGTTAGGGTTGTGAGGGTGTGTGAGTGTGAGTGTGTGAGTGTGTCTCTCAGTGATGAGTGTTTAGTGTGTGTGGAGCTGTGTGTGAGTGTGAGTGTGTGAGTGTGAGTGAGCGTGTGAGTGTGAGTGTGTGTGAGAGTGAGTGTGAGTGTGAGTGTTCGCCCTGGCACCCCAGTGGGTGGCTCACTGCCTGGTCCCCGTGGCGACACGCCCCCCCCTACAGCGCGCGGGACACACAGTAATGACGCTGACAGATCAAACTGCTCATAAAGTGCGTGAGAATAACTCCTGGTGGCTCTGGGCTGTAACTGCAGAGGATCCGCAGGCCTCTCCCTCATATGCATATCTTACGTAATTATGAATCTGCATAATTATTCTTTTCTTTTTCCTGTTTCTGAAATGAAAGGACAGAAAGTGGAGGGAAAGAATAGCTGATGCAGGGACATCACCTGGAGGGGTCATTATTCATGTTCCCTCTGGTGAAACGCCCCCCTCCTCCTCCTCTCCTCTCCTCTCTGATCTGATCTCTGATCTGATCTGTCGATCGTGTGAGATTAACGCTCCACACGCGGTGTGGAGAAGCTGTGGCTCGATAGAGAGGAGGAGGAGAGAGAGAGAGAGAGAGAGAGAGAGAGAGAGAGAGAGAGAGAGAGAGAGAGAGGGGAGAGAGAGAGGGAGAGAGAGAGAGAGAGAGAGAGAGAGAGAGAGAGAGAGAGAGGAGGAGAGAAAGAGGTTTGATGGGGGCAGGCCTGCATGTTTACATCCCTCCTAAAGAGAGGAGAACCACACACTGCACACACTGCAGCTCCTCCCTGCTCACGTGATTCTGTCACCCTCTCTATTAACGCTCGGAAATGAACCCTGAACCCCAACACACACTCCCGTGTCCCAGATATTTTTAATTTATTTTTTTGTGACGGTGATTCTGGAATGTTCCGCACCACACTGTAAATGTCATCGTTGCATGCACAACATGGACGCTGTTTATCTTCTGAGAAAGAAACAAGTTTTTTGTTTGCGTTGCTGCAAAGAGTATCACCCAAACGCCCCTCATGCGGTCCTGATCCCCACTCCTGTCTCTAATCCTGAACTTCAGCTGACCACAATTATTTATTTTGCTTGTGATTCACTGACCAAGTTATGTGCTCAATGTTTGTGGCGTTAGTTCTGTTTGTGTGCTGCTCTCTCCGTGTGCAGGAGGTCGTGGGTTTGAGTGATTAAGACCCTGTTCTGGGGGATGTGTGAGATTGGTGATTACACTCTGAGCTTGTGTGATGTGTGCTTCAAAATGTGGATTCAAGGTTTTCCAGTAAAAGGACAGTGATTAAATACGAGCGCTACGCTTTGAATGGGCTCAAAATTGAAAATGTAATTGCACTCGAAGGTTTCTTAAAGGAAGTCACATGTTCCCCTAATAACAGCTGCAGCCAGTGCCACAGCGAACAAAACCTCTTTCAGGGAATCGTATCTGACCTTTTTCAACTCAATTCTGGCTTGGTCTGTTAAAAATATCCAGAAAATATGGTACCTCTTTATATGGGCTCTTTAGAATTGTTGTAGCCCAGTTCTCTAAATTGATTAGCAATCCCTGAAAATGAAATGCATTTGATTTCATGTGCGATAAGTTCTATGAATTAGACATTAGAGAATTAAAATTCTATACCCATTCCATAACAAGTTGATTGTAGAGAATAAGAGAGAGACACTAAGAGAGAATGATTACCTGAGCAGAGTGCTCACAGACTCAACAGAGACATGTAACTATAATATAATATAATATAATATAATATGTTACACAAGGTAATTGGAATTTGTTTCTTTGTATATCTCTCCTAAGAGAGGTCAGAGCGCAGGGTCAGCCATAGTACAGCGCCCCTGGAGCAGTTTAGGGGTTCAGCTCAAGGGCACTTCAGCAGTTCCCAGGAAGTGAACTAGCATCCCTCCAGTTTCCAGTTTGTTGATTTTTCGTTTGGCCTTCCTGGGGTTGGAACCAGCAACCCTCCGCTTGCCAGCCTGTGTCGCTAGCCACTGCCGCCCCTCAGTGGGACTAATAAAGTGGTTAAAACTACAAGAACCTTCAAGCTGCACCTAAAGCTTAATGTATTCCTTTCAAACGGAGTCGACCCACGCAGCACAAGGGCCTGTCGCCTCTCTCCACGTCTCTGAGAATGATGGCCTAATGATACTAATTTAGCATTCATTTGCGTCACCGTTGTGAACTGCCCTATTTCCGTTACAAATACGTTGTAGTTTATATTTGATCCAAACATGTGATGCAAAACGACAGACAACTTGGAATAGTGGTTCTGTGTGTCTCAGTAGGTATAGTGTGGTTCTGTGTGTCTCAGTAGGTAGAGTGTGGTTCTGTGTGGCTCAGTAGGTAGAGTGTGGTTCTGTGTGGCTCAGTAGGTAGAGTGTGGTTCTGTGTGTCTCAGTAGGTAGAGTGTGGTTCTGTGTGGCTCAGTTGGTAGAGTGTGGTTCTGGCTCAGTAGGTAGAGTGTGTCTGTGTGGCTCAGTAGGTAGAGCATGGTTCTGTGGTTCTGTGTGTCTCAGTAGGTAGAGTGTGGTTCTGTGTGGCTCAGTAGGTAGAGCATGGCGTTGGCAATGCTTATGTTGTGGGTTTGATTCCCACTGGGACCACATATACTGAAAAATGTATGCACTCACTACTGTATGTCTCTTTGGATAAAAGCATCTGCTAAATGGCGTATATATATATATATAGTTTCCACACTGTCTGTTGTGAAAGCCCAAATCATATTGGCCAGTGTGAATCTCTCTGAAAGGGTTAACCTGCTTCCTGTTGTTATTAATAGAATTGAGTGTTGAGGAGGAAGAGGAGGAAGAGGAGGAAGTGTTATTTATGTAAATGCAGAACGGGTTTCCTGTCCCCGGCCACTGATGATAGTCTGAACATAATTAACGGACAGCGCTGCTCAATTAACAGAGTCGTCAGATTGCCCTGGTGGAGGACGAGCACTTGAGGGTAATTCAGTCGGTGCTCATTAGCACTCTGAAGACCACCCCATCGTGTGAGTGTGCTAACAGCACGAGCAAGCGATACCGTCGGATTCTCCGTCCTCCAGAAGGCCGATCCAGAGGTTTTTAATATCTTTGGCAACATGGTGTAAAGTTCAAAGTATTCTGTATCAGTCTTATGCTGTGATATGATAAAATAACAGACCTGGGAAATGTGTGTGTGGCCCTTTAAACCATCAGGGTCATTTTTAATAAGCAGAGTGTTGGGCAGGTTCCATCACCAGATTATATTATTAAAGGTGCTTTTGTTGTTGGCTGCCTTATCTGGGTTTTTAGAGATGGGAATCTGTATCTGACACACTATTTCATTCTTCTGTAACATCTGCTGAAAGACTGTAGTTGCAGAACTGCCTTGCAGTCGCTGAACTCATAATGAAAGTGCGATGGACCGCGTGGGTTTTATGGAGCTGATGATTTGTCAACCGTTGCGTTGTATGACAAGACTAGACTGGAGACACACAGCAGACATATTTTCAGTTGCATATCAGTGAATCTGTGTTAAATATGTGTCCATACTTGTGAAAAGTACGTAGGTTAAAAGGTATGTTTTGCTTTAAGAGTATTACCTTTGAGTTGGTGTAGATCTTGCCTTGACAGAAGGGAACATGGCCCTCTAAATGGAACAGGGATATTCACATAAAAGGTTCTACTCAACACACCAACTACTCTGTTATGGCACAGACCAGCTTATCCACTATAAAACTATCCAAAGGACATAAGAATACATAATGAGGAGAGCGGGCCGTTCAGCCCATCTAGGCTCATCATGTCCTAATCTAAAGAGTATCTAGTACTGCATCTATCCTGGACGTGAATAGCCCAAGTGTTTCTGCCTCTACTACCTGACCTGGCAAGCTGCTCCAGGCTGACAACTTCCAGGCATTGACCTTTAACTCTCTGTGTAAAGAAAAATCTTTGGTAATATCTGTTTAAAAAACGTTGGGACATATTGGGCCTTTAAGATGTGCAGTAACACCACTTAATACAGCAGGTATGTATTTTATAATTGCAAACAAAGTCTTGTTCTGCAAAATGGACTTGGTTGGGGTTCTTCTTATCTTAAAACTTCATCTTTGGTAGTTCACTTTGTTAATCCCTTTTAGGAATTTCTGGGCAAAATTTCTGCAAAGAGATTGGGACATCCATTGCTTTTGGCACTTCTGTGGGGTCTTCAATGTAGTGGTGAAGCCTGGACAGTAACACCACTGCCTGAAGGAGGCCTTGGAGGTGTCAGATGGTGTTTTTTCTTGGGCATTGCAAACTAAGTACTGAAAGGTCTTGTGATGTTCACTCGTTTGTGCCTAAGCGTTGCAAAATGGAGGACAGACAGGTTGTGTTGGGGTGGCTCTCAGGCACCAGGTTGGTTGGGTAGGATTGCATTTTGGGGTAGGGGGCTATGGGTGTGTAATGGTTAGGGAACTGGGCTTGTAACTCAGAGGTTGCAGGTTCAATCCCCAGGTGGGACACTGCCGTTGTACCCTTGAGCTGAAGGTACTTAACCTGAATTGCTTCAGTGAAAATATCCAGCTGTATAAATGGATGTAATGAAATGTAAACTGTGTGTTAAAGGACACAGCTAACTCCTGCCCTACCTTAACACACACCCTACCCAGCTGCCCATACGTTGTTAAGGTATGCACTGGGAGATCGTATCATACATCTGTGCACACTGGTACTGTTTGACCTTTTGCACTGTTTATATGACACAACCGCATACACATACATCTACATCCGTTTAAGTGAACACCAGCGATGAGCCAGATTATGCACAAAACGACCCTTTATTTACGTGATGTCAGTTTGGATCTGGCGTGAAGATGTCAGCATACATATGTAACACTGTTCTAGGAGGATTTCTGAGGATGGCATTCATAATATTCAGATTACATTCATCCTTCAACATACAGGTCAACACTGAGAGGAAGTAGAGAGCATGAAATCACCAATGAATGAGATCATTAAATTAACAGTGACACAACCTAAAGCCTGAAGTCACAAAGCCCAGCTAGTTTTATATAAATATGTTTAATGTACAATGTAACAAAACAAAACAAAATGTTGGGATAATACATTTAAATTTCCGGTAAATATAGAATTTACTAAATGTATAATTTATTTTCAGAAGCATCAAAAGATGTATTTTATCAATAAATTCTGTGAGATATTGTGTAAGCCTGTATAACCTCACTGCCCTGTATAACCTCACGTATCAGCACAGTGTGTGAGGGAGCGTATCGCTACCTGTCGCTGTCCTTCCTGCCCGTAATATTGTTTAAGGCTGTATAACCTCACGATTGTGTGTTGTCAGTAGAGCAGCACAGTGTGTGAGGGATGGGCCACGGACTCCCCCCACTCCCCCTCACCCTCTCCCTGAGCCAGAGACACGCTCCCAGCCACGGACTCCCCCCACTCCCCCTCACCCTCTCCCTGAGCCATGGCGCTACCTGTCGCTGTCCTTCCTGCCCGTCCCAGCGTCCCCCAGCATTTTCACCCTCTCCCTGAGCATTTAGTGTTACATTTTAACAGCATTTAGCCACTCAGCTCTGACCCCCATGGCACTGCACCACTCAGCTCTAACCCCAATCGGCGCTCGAACCCTGTTCCAGGCGAGGGGTGAATCCCGGTCACACATCGCCCTCGTCCTCCATCGCGTTCTTCCCTCTCTCTCTGCCATGTCGAGGTTAGGGTTAGGCTATTATAGTATTATATAATAATATCTCTCTGCCATGTTGAGGTTATTAAAATCTCAATCTGCTGGAGGCTCCCAGTCTTGCTGGTTTTTAATGTATTTTTGTAAGGATGAATGTGGCCTTTAATAATGCAACTCGTTTTAACAACGTCGGAAAACGTTAATCTCATTTTTATAAACCTGTTAGCCTCTTGACAAATTTTAGCGACTGCAGTCTGTGTGTCTAAACTACGTAGTGTAGCAAGGGTCTGGTAGGGTGTGGTCATAGCGGTTCCTGCAGGATTCATCTGGTGTTTGGATGGAGATGAAAAATATGTAAGAAACATGCATTGATTTTCTGGACCACTTTCTGAGATTTATGAACTTGGCAAAATGTGCATCGATACTGATACTTACCAAAACAGATCCAGGAGTGTGTGTGTGTGTGTGTGTGTGTTTGTGAGCGTGTGAGTGCACATGTACGTGTGTGTGTGTGCTTGTGAGCATGTGTGTGTGTGTGTGTGTGTGTGTGTGTGTGTGTGTGTGAGGGAGAGAGAGAGAGTGAAAGAGACCAGACATCATAGTCAGCTCTCATTTGTTACATGTATCCATTCACACGTGCAATATGACGTCCGTACAGCCACACGCATGTTATTAAGATCTTTACAGACACACGTGTTATTCAGCTCTGATGCTGTCCCTGCTCTTACCTGAGGAGAGTGACGTGCTGTCTGTCACCTTTGCCCCTGTCTGTCTCCCCTGACAGACAGCACGATTCTGCAGCTCCTGCCACGCCGAGAGACACACACACACACACTCACTCCTGCCACGCTGAGACTGCGTTTCTGTAACGTCCGTCTCCTGTTACGCCATTAAAAAGCGTGCCATATTCAATCTGAGACTGCATCATTCAGTAATGAGCTGGCCAGAGTGGACAGAGAGCATGACTGCTGTCAGACAGAGGGCGTGGTGCGGGCGATCTGTGTGTGTGTGTGTGTGTGTGTGTGTGTGTGTGTCTCTGTGTGTGTGTGTGTGTGTGTGTGTGTGAGTGTGTGTGTGTGTGTGTGTGTGTGTGTGCGTGCGTGCGTGCGTGCGTATAGTGTGTGTGTGTGTGTGTGTGTGTGTGTGTGTGTGTGTGTGTGTGTGTGTGTGTGTGTGTGAGTATGTGTGTGAGTGTGTGAGTGTGTGAGTATGTGTGTGTGTGTGTGTGTGTGTGTGTGTGTGTGTGTGTGTGAGTGTCTCTCTGTGTGTGTGAGTATGTGTGTGAGTGTGTGTGTGTGTGTAACAGCCTCACGGTCTCTTGACAGGTGAGCCATGACAAGGCACAGCCCTCTCTCTGATGGAGGGATGCAAATGCAGAACAGCATCAGACTTTCCGTTTCCCTGGGGGGAAATTAGTTTGGCAGATATATAAATACATAAAAGCACATAACATCACGCAGAGAACAGAGCTCCCATTGGCTCATTAAAAACCTTTATTGGAAGATTGGGGCCGCGACTGCTCTCGTTGTCTCCAGGGAAATGATCTGATGGATCATAAGCAGCTTTATGCAGTGTTTAAAACACTGACACCCTGCAGGCTGTGTGTGTGTGTGTGAGGTGTGTGTGTGTGTGTGTGTGTGTGTGTGTGTGTGTGTGTGTGTGTGTGTGTTTCTGAGAGGGAGAGAGAGAGAGAGAGAGAGAGAGAGACAGACATTTCTACTGATAATGTTCAAAACGTTTTCCACCAAAGATGTGGTGAGCCTACTGCTCAAATGCCATGTCCTAGAACCAGGAAGTAAGTGAGTGTGTGTCTCTGTTATAGATATGGTCAATGACTGCTTTTTGGTACAGTCTGTTACTCAGCCTACAAGAGGGAAATCAATACTGGATCTGGTTTTGTGTAACAATCCTGATAGAATTTGCAGCACAGAGGTAGGAGAACCAATAGGAGCAAGTGACCACAGTGCAGTTATTTTTGATATTTTTTGGCAAGTTAAGACAGCCTCCTCTAACTCTCGAATTTTTAATTTTAGACGAGCTGACTTTAATAAAATGAGAGAGAATTTAAGTAATATAGATAGGGTAAAACTTCTAGATTGCAGAACTGTGAATGAAAAATGGACTATATTTAAAAGGGTTATTGTAGATGTACAGTGTAAATTCATCCCCAAAGTAAGGAAAAATAGGATGAAAAACAGTCTCCACAATGGATGACTAAATCTTTACGGGTGATTTTGAGGCAAAAGAAACGACTGTATAGAGTATATAAAAAGGATAACTCAGAGAGAAACAAGTTAGATTATTGTAATATGCGGGCTAAGGCTAAAAAGGAAATAAGATCAGCTAAAAGGCGGTTTGAAATTAAAATTTCCCAAGATGCAAAAAGTAACCCTAAGAAGTTTTTTCAATATTGTAGTAGAAAAAGGAAAGTTAAAGATGAGGTTAAGTGCATTAAGAATAAGGAAGGAACTTTGGTTTATAATAATAAGGACATTGCAAACACACTAAACAGTTACTTTGTGGAGAGCTTTACTAGAGAAGAGGTTATAAATATGCCTAAATGTATAGACAAGGTACGGAATGTTCTGGAGGACTTTGAGATAAGGGATGTAGAAGTACTACAAAAACTACAAAAACTTAAGACAAATAAGGCAGCAGGCCCGGATGGCATATATCCCAGAGTACTCAAAGAACTTGGGAAATTATATATAAACCATTGACAGATATTTTCAGTCAATCCATAATCACTGGAGAAATACCAGATGACTGGAAGCAGGGTAGTATAATTCCAATATATAAGAAGGGAGACCGTACTGACCCAGGGAACTATAGGCCTGTCAGTTTAACTTGCATCGCATGTAAAATGCTGGAATGTATTATTAGGGATAAGTTGGAATCATTCTTGAAAAATAATAGTATTTTAAGGAGAGCCAGCATGGATTTCTCAAGGGGAGGTCATGCCTAACAAACCTCCTGGACTTTTTCGAAGAGGCTACAAAGTGTGTTGACCTGAACCAGGCTTATGATGTTATATATTTGGACTTTCAGAAAGCATTTGACAAGGTACCACATGAGAGGCTCATTGCTAAAATGAAATCAGTAGGAATTGTAGGAGTAGTTTCACAGTGGGTTAAAAATTGGCTGCAAGGGCGAATACAAAGAGTAACAGTAGGTGGGGCCGAATCTGACCTCGGTGCTGTGGGCAGTGGTGTCCCGCAGGGATCGGTGCTGGGACCTCTGCTCTTCCTTATTTACATAAATGATCTGGATATGGACATTAGTAGCAAAATAGTTAAATTTGCAGATGATACTAAACTTGGGGGTTTGGCAAACAGTTTGGAATCGACAAAAGTAATCCAAGATGATTTAAACAAAATCCAAAAATGGGCAGATACATGGCAGATGACGTTCAATATTGCTAAATGTAAAGTAATGCATGTGGGAAATAAAAACATTAGACAGGAGTATTTTATGGGAGGAGAAAAGTTAGTAGGTGTTCAATTTGAAAAGGATTTAGGAGTTGTAGTGGATCAAAGCCTATCTGCATCAAAGCAGTGTGCTACAGCAGTGAAAAAAGCCAACAGGATGCTGGGATACATAGCAAAAGTATAGAGTACAAATCAAAGGAGGTTATATTAATGTTATATAACGCCTTTGTCAGACCGCACTTAGAATACTGTGTGCAGTTCTGGGCACCGCACTACAAGAGAGATATTGAAGCTCTTGAAAAAGTCCAAAGAAGGGCA
>JAINUG010000073.1:4247500-4250000 GCA_029706075.1 Aldrovandia affinis | reverse complement strand
GGGTCAGGACAGAGAAGAGGCGAGACCTCGAGGGGTCAGGACAGAGAAGAGGCGAGACCTCGAGGGGTCAGGACAGAGAAGAGGCGAGACCTCGAGGGGTCAGGACAGAGAAGAGGCGAGACCGTGAGAGGGGTCAGGACAGAGAAGAGGCGAGACCTCGAGGGGTCAGGACAGAGAAGAGGCGAGACCTCGAGGGGTCAGGACAGAGAAGAGGCGAGACCTCGAGGGGTCAGGACAGAGAAGAGGCGAGACCACGAGGGGCGTACGGCATCAGTGCCTCAGGCCTTCCCTCTTTTTATTATTTAGAAACGGAAACGATGTTTTGTCCTTGTGCCAGGGGTGACTAGACGCCCTGGTCTTTAAAGGGATCTGTGTATTATTAGAGCATTGTGTCAAAGCACGCCCATCTTGCTCACTGCATGTGTTCACTAAAAATAACTTCTCATGCCCAGAAGCAAGATTGCTTGTTTCTCCAGCTAAATGCAGCTAAATCCTGAACACAGTTCTGGGTTCTGAGTTTGGTTTGTCCCCTCTTCAAGGCCAGGACTGGGCACACTGGTCATGCACCAACTGTAATTATTAACTGTAATTATTAACTGTAATTATTAACTGTAATTATTAACTGTAATTATTAACTGTAATTATGGGCAGGGCTCCCAATCGCTTCCATATTTAACTACAGATAACTGACAAAATAAGGGAAACTCTTGAGTAAATGGAGGGTTCTGGCGGCTCTGTTATGGTGTGGGGTGCATTTTCCTGCCATGGTTTAGGTCCCCTCAACCCCTTAGAGGGCAAGATAAACACCAATAAATACAAAGACATTCTGAGTGATCACCTTCATCCTGTGGTGAAGCATTTCTATCCTGATGGGAGTGGTCTCTTCCAGGATGACAATGCTCCACAGAATGGTTTGATGAGCATGAAAACGATGTAAACCAGTTTACCGCTTACCTTGGTACCATTTCAGGTTATTCACTGGACTTTAACTGCTTAAATTTCAGTAAAAACTGGAAAATGGAGGTGTTCTAAAACTTTTGACCGGTAGTGTAAGTCACTATGTTCTATTTATTTTCAATTCAAGCTTCTTCCTTGTCTCTATAGTTGCTTAATTCAGGGGCCTCCCGCGAGGTCTAGCGGTTACAACGTTCTGCAACCGGGGTTCGATTCCGCCGTGCACGCCAGAGTCGGCTCTGGCTGGGATTGCCACTAGGGGACAATCGGCTGTCCGCCCCAGGGAGGGGGGAGGGAGGAGGGAGGAGGGAAGCCGATATGAGGTCGCTGCGTATAGGAGTTGCTCTGGAGTACCGGAGTTACAGATGACGGCTTGGCGAGTTCCGGCTCGGAGGAGACGATACTGCACCTTTGTCACTGCCGGTCTCAGGGCTACAGCAGCGAACTCACAATACGAGGGGGGGGGAGGTTGACATGGAAAAGAGAGAGGGTGGAATCAGAAACAAATTCTTTATAATGCCTTCATTCAGCCAGCGTATCATTCTCCTTGCATTTTTACCTTTTTTAAAAATATATACTTTTGTTATTCCTAATTTCTACTGCTGGCCAAACATAAGTGCAAACTGTATGTATATTTTGAATGAAAAGCATTTTTCTTCAATAACAATGGAGCACACCGCACCAGAGCTCTGGAGACGATGCTGAGACTCGTGGCAGAGCCTGCTGTGCATCTAGGAAGTGACTCATCTGACTCCACCCCTTCCCCCCCAGAGGTGACACTGATTGGCTGATTGTTCCCCTGTTGGATCACGGAGACAGAAAGCAGTTCTTTAATCCAGTTCTTGTGCTTTTAGGAGTAATATCCTGTCCTGCTCATTCAAGGCAGCAGTGCTGAAGGTTGGCTGGTCGGCCAGATATCTTCTTTATTAAATCTGCAGAGATCCTGTGTGAAATCACACACAGTGAGGCGCTGTGCTTTTCTGCTAAGATGCTTTGTTTCTCGAACCCTGTTAACGTTAGTTCCACATAGTCCTTATAACGGCAGCGAGCAGTGAAAACGGCACGAAATTCTGTTTTAAAATGAACAGGCCGGCAGACGGACACAAATCTCCCGTTTCATAATCGAGTCCTGTCATGATCGATCACTCTACAGCACGTCTGGCTCAGCAATACTGACGTCTTTCAGTCGAGTGCATATCTAAACTGACACAGCTAGCCTTTTACAAGAGCGAATCTTACGCGAGCGAATCTTACAAGAGCGAATCTCTGATTACCAGTAAGGCTTACTGTAATTGGTTGCCTAAAATTCCTTCACACGCATCCCTTGTTCTGTCCGTCTTCAGCGATGTGATGCTCTCCTGCTCATTGAATCTGCATGCAGGGCTGTGATGTGGCTGTCGGGGCTCTTCTGTAAACAAACGGTGTGAAGCTGCATGCAGCTTCTGTAAACAAACGGGGCAGGAAGCTGTCATGGGGCTCTTCTGTAAACAAACAGCACGGCAGGAAGCTGTCATGGGGCTCTTCTGTAAACAAACGGCAGGAAGAT
>JAINUG010000073.1:4230000-4242500 GCA_029706075.1 Aldrovandia affinis | reverse complement strand
GCACAGTGAGCATCATCACTTGAGTTTGGCACAACGTCAGGGCGTGCAGCTCTACCCATAATGCCCAGTGCTCAGCTGATCTGCAGTGGCTTTTTCCTTTCCCCAAAGGAATCCTGATATTGTATATATATATATATATATATGTGTGTGTGTGTGTGTGTGTGTGTGTGTGTATTGGGTGAACATTAGACTCTATGAGCAGGCCTGTGTGTGTGAGTTTGTGTGTGCGTGTGTCTCAGGTGTGTGTGTGTGTGTGTGTGAGTGAATGTGTGTGAGCGAATGTGTGTGTGCATGTCTCTCAGGTGTGTGAGTGTGAGTGTGCGCGTTTCTCAGTAATCTCATTGTGTTGTGCGTTACGCTGCATTAACTTCACTGCTGTTTTTACCTGTTCATCTGGAGAGAGGCTAAAGCAGAACATAAAACTCACCGTGGGGTCAGGAGGGGTCAGGAGGGGAAGTCAGAGCGTAATGGCTTCTTCCTCCCTGGATGAGCTGTGAATACACTGTGAATGTTTCACTGTGGAGCTGTGTTTCTGCTCCACACTGCGTCTCATTCCACACTCCTGTGTTTCTGCTCAACACTGCGTCTAATTCCACACACCTGTGTTTCTGCTCAACACTGCGTCTAATTCCACACTCCTGTGTTTCTTCTGCTCAACACTCCTGTGTTTCTGCTCCACACTGCGTCTAATTCCACACTCCTGTGTTTCTGCTCCACACTGCGTCTCATTCCACACACCTGCCTGGTGTTCTCACAGGAGCCCCTCAGACCGCATGTGGGGTCCGTCTCCATTTGAGAAATGTGGCTAACTTTATCTGTGACTGATTGGTTTTTTATTTTTATGCACAAAAATGTAATATTTTAATATTGTATCAGTCTAATTGTTTTTAGCTCATCGATAAATCAAACCTACTTTTGCGCTGTGATTTGTTCAGTTGTAATCGCTTCAGTAGGACTGTAGAACAGAGTTTAAACCCTTCAGATGCAGCCCTGCAGCCCTCTCCTGCGTTCTGTTCTCTGTTGTGCCTGCACACTTCTCTCTTTCATAAAGTATTATTTAGCAGAAGATGGGAGAGGAAGTAAAGAGCTCCTCTCTCCTGCGTTGGTTGTTCTGCCCGCATGTTGGCAGTGAGTGAGTGAGTGTGTGAGTGTGTGAGTGTGTGTGTGCGTGAGTGTGTGTGTGTGTGTGTGTGTGAGAGTGAGAGAGAGTGTGTGTGTGTGTGTGTGTGTGTGTGAGAGTGTGTGTGAGTGTGAGTGTGTGTGTGTGTGTGAGAGAGAGTGTGTGTGAGTGTGTGAGTGAGTGAGTGTGTGTGTGTGTGTGTGTGTGTGTGAGTGTGAGAGAGTGTGTGAGTGTGTGAGTGAGTGTGTGTGTGTGTGTGTGTGTGTGTGTGAGAGTGAGAGAGAGCTCTGTGTCTCCTCCCCCCTCACCCCAGCCTTGGCCCAGCATGCAATGTGGTGCCCCCACCAGGTGTGAAACGGCCCCATGCTGCCCCCCTCCTCACCTCGTGGGTACAGTGTTTGGGAAGCCTGGCATGCCCTGGTGTGCTCGATCCACGCAGCAGATCCGGTCCAGGTCTTGTATTTGGGCCCCTCCCTCCCAGAGTCCATCTCGGCTCTTTATTTCTGCCTCCCGGTGAAACTGCGCAGAGATCTGAGTCTGAGTCTCTGTTCTGGGATCACTGTGAGCCACCGTGAGCTGACCTGGGGCCAGTCTCCAGCCCCACCCTCCACCCCCACCCTGGGGCTCAAACTGACCTGGAGCCAGTCTCCAGCCCCACCCTCCACCCCCCCTGGGGCTCAAACTGACCTGGAGCCAGTCTCCAGCCCCACCCTCCACCCCCACCCTGGGGCTCAAACTGACCTGGAGCCAGTCTCCTCTAACCTGGGGCCAGTGTCCAGCCCCACCCTCCACCAAATCTGTTTATCATTTTATCACCAACCAAATGAAATCCAAAATTGTCAACATTTTCAGAACAGTGTCAGTGCTGTGCTGAGCTGAGCCGTCAGAACCACAGAGCTGTGCTCCTGGTCTGACACACTCGGGGCGTTTAAACCCGTGTCTGTTCACTTCTGGGTCAATAAACCTTCAGAGAGTTTCAGAGACGAGAGGATGATGTCACATCAGCACCATCACTCTTAAAGTGGCGGCGCTCTTATTCTCAAACACAGATCTCCACATCTACACACAGTATGGGAGGGAGAAGCTCGCTGCCAGCAGAGTAGTCACCTTTAAAGCGCTGACACACACTCCGTTTGAAGTCAGAACTCAACAGGGCGCAGAATGTGGAGATACCCCAGAACTGTCTGTCTGAGTTGGGAAACGCGTTACGGAAAGACGGAAGAGAAGAACCGTTCTGAAGCGAGCGAGAGCAGGTGTGAGCAGCGGATTGAGACGCGGGGCAAGACTACACTACGAACACTGTCTCTCCCGTCACGAGAATCTCAACGCTTATGTGTTCATGTGTGTTTATGTGTGAGGAGCTGTGGAACACACTGAGCGCAGTGTGGGGGGTTGGGAATGGGCGTCAGGAGTGAAACCGCTCACTGTCATGTTACCTACTTAGCTGGAAGAGGGTCGAACCTCCCTCTGGGAATTCAGTTCAGTTTTCAGCAAAATTTCAGTTGTGCAGCAAATTTGGGGCAATTTGCTGCATAACCTCTGTTTTGAACACGTTTAAAAACATTTACTATTTGCTATATTTACTTAAATAAGAACAAATGTTAGTGATGTAAATGAAGCATGTTTTATGGTGTGTAATATATTCGAACCATAATACCAACCCTCTATATAAGTGCTTGAATACGAACATCATTGATTTAATTAATCGTTCACAATAAATTGCTTATGGAGACTTCATTGGCATTGCTATTTTGGCAGTATTAATATTAGGAAATGGCAATTTATGAATCAATGTGTGTGCGTGTATATAGTGTAACTAGCATGTGTACATACTTTTTCTTTCGTTCAACAATTACTACAACTCAATGAAAATATATTTGTAAACGGTTCGTTGAGAACAGGTCGGAACTGCAAACGCACACTGGTTCACCTGGACACGGGGTATATCCTGTCCTGTGCGCGATGATGGGATGGATTACACTGGGCACACATGGAGCCATGGAAACGGTCGCGGACAGGAAGTGCGTTTCCCTTTGATGGGGTAAGCGTGCGTATTTGCTCGTGTTCTGTGCGATGTGGCCTTCGGCTGCTGGGGTGGAGTTGTGCTCGGAGACGGATCAAGCGAAAGCGCACAGCAGCTGAGCTCGTGTCTGCGCCCGAACATCACTCAGGTAACGGAGGCCACGCTGTCTCGAGCTTTTATAACGTTTGCGTTCGCCGGTGATTTCGCCCGCTTCTCTCCCCCGATTTCATTGCTGTTTCCGTGCTTCTGCTCGCTAATCTCCGGCAAATAATCGAACGCGTAAAACGCTCTGTTCTTGACATTAAACTGAATCATACCCGCATTTGCATGACAGAACAGTGTTATTATCTGACCCGCATTGTATTATTTTGAGACATGTTGTAAATAGTTTATTTCTGTGTTGCTCGAACACTGTTTTGCTGCGCTCCGTGTATTTCCTCGGTTTTATTTGAAATGTAAAATAAGTGGTACGGGCCCGTCGGCGGGAGACGTGTTTTGCCGGTATTTTAATTCAGTTCCATCCCGTTCATCCTCATGAATACTGAAATGTCAGCCTATCAGCGCTACTTGAACACAGTGAATTATTCCTCGCCTGGTTTCTGGGATCCGCGCAGATTCACGGATCTCCACAGTGTGTGGATTGGCTGAAGTAGAGTCCGGATATTTACATGTACATTTTCATTTTGGCATTTAGCAGATGCTTATATCCAGAGCGACTTACAAGATGTGCATTAATACATGGTAAGAACAATCATAGATTGCGCAAGAGATCAGTGCAGTAATACAGTGATAGACATCATTGCAGGCAGCTGCGTACCATACCTGTAACACTGGGAAGGAAAAGTTAAAAGATTTTTATTTTATTTATTTATTTATTTTCTGGGACAGTCATCAACATAAATGCATATTAAAAAACACAGTATTAAACATGTAAGGTGTGATGATGACAGTTAGCTTGATGTACAGAATTCAGTGGTAGTGGAGTCTGAAGAGGTGGGTTCTTGCGGAAGATGGCCAGTGATTCCGCGGTCCTGAACAAGTGCAGAAGATCGTTCCACCACCGAGGGGTCAGGAAAGAGAGGATAGCTTCAAATTTAACAATTAAATCCTAAACGAAGCTAAAACAGATAGATACAAATACGTGAAACAGAGCGAGGCTACGGCAGATAAACGTATGCAGGATATGAATATGAATATGAATGAATATCACGAGCCATTCGATCCCTGACAGATCTGTGCACCTGCATAGCGTTGGGAAAGAAAGGACAGCAGCCGACCTTGTCCTGGCCCATGTGACACACAAAAAACACGCACGTGTTTATTTCTATGTGGTTTATCTTTGAAAATATAAAATGGTTTTGTGTCAAGGGCTTAAGGAAGAACAAAGTAATCCATTGTACTGTATGTTAGAGTGTGATTCTGAATTCATAGTGTGACACGTGAAGTCTTCCTCATCCGACGTGATCGTATTTCTCAACCGAATCGGTAATCCATTCGATTTATAAGGACACGGCTGTCCTCCCTCCCCCTCCCTCCCTCCGTTCTCCTATGCTGTCCATTTTCAACGGTGATATTTTCGGCGATGTTTATGGCCTGTAGAACCATGATCCACCAGTAATGTGAAATGCATTTCTGATAGAGGTGCCTGCAAACGTGTGTGTGCTGCCTGCTGTATAACCTCAACTGCATTCATGCGGGGGCGGGGTTACAGCCCAGTGGGCGGGGTTACAGCCCTGGCCCAGGAAACATGCAGATCCTCTCATCACAGAACTGGTCTTGAGTGTTCCGCTCCGCAGAGCCAGTTACAGAAAACCTCCTGAGCACCTTCATCTCCAGATACTTTAAATGTGCTTCTGTAACAGGGCTGTGTGTGTGTGTGTGTGTGTGTGTGTGTGCTTCTGTAACAGGGCTGTGTGCTTCTGTAACAAGGCTGTGTGTGGGGGTGGTGTGTGTGTGTGTGTGTGTGTGTGTGTGTGTGTGTGTGTGTAACAAGGCTGTGTGTGGGGTGTGTGTGTGTGTGTGTGTGTGTGTGTGTGTGAGAGTGTGTGTGTGTGTGTGTGTGTGTGTGAGTGTGTGGGGGTGTGTGTGTGTGTGGGTGTGTGAGAGAGTGTGTGACAGTGTGTGTGAGAGTGTGTGTGTGTGGTCATGTTGTGGTTGCCATGCCATTATAAACGCTGCTCAAACAGCCCTCTCTGTGTTAAAGAGAGCAGCAGTACCCAGGTCTCTCCAGCGCTGCTTCAGACACAGCTGGGCTCAGGAGACACATTCTGCTCTAAGAGAAGTGTTATAGATGCTGCTGTTTCAGGGCACATCTGCGTTTAGGAGTCTGCTGATATCCCCCACGGCCCCTACATCATCATCTCCTGTCCCAGAAACCCCTGTTTCCACCACCAGGAACAATCTGTCTCTCTCACCAACCGACTCCAGTGAGCTCTCTGCATTTATGAATACACACACACAGGAGTGTGAGCTCTGTGTGTTTATGAATACACACACACAGGAGTGTGAGCTCTGTGTGTTTATGGATACACACACACAGGAGTGTGAGCTCTCTGTATTTATGAATACACACACAGGAGTGTGAGCTCTCTGTATTTATGAATACACACACAGGAGTGTGAGCTCTCTGTATTTATGAATACACACACAGGTGGACTTCCTGGTTGGCCTGCTCCCGGCTCTCTTGTTTCCACGTGTGTGTGTGTGTGTGTGTGTGTGTGTGTGTGTGTGTGTGTGTGTGTGTGTGTGTGTGTGTGTGTGAGTGTGTGTGTGTGTGAGTGTGGAGCAGGAGTGTGAGTGTGTGTGTGTGTGTGTGAGTGTGTGTGTGTGAGTGTGTGTGTGTGTGTGTGTGTGTGTGTGTGTGTGTGTGTGTGTGTGTGTGTGTGTGTGTGTGTGTGTGTGTGTGTGTGTGTGTGTGTGTGTGTGTGTGAGTGAGTGAGTGTGTGTGAGTGTGTGTGAGTGAGTGTGTGTGAGTGTGTGTGTGTGTGTGTGTGTGTGTGTGTGTGGCGGGGGTCGGGGGTCGGGGGATTAGCAGTATTTGCGCTCTGTCTCCACGGCGATCCCCAGGTAAATGCCATTAATCAGGCGTTCATTGTAATTAGATACGCTGGGCTTTCAGTGTCTCCGGCCTCGTGTCAGCATGAGAGCAGTTGGAGAGGAGAGGAGAGGGGGAGGGAGGGAGGAGGGGCCCAGGAAAGAGCAGACCCTCCTCCTCTCCCCTCCCCTCCCCTCCCTCCTCCTCCCCTCCTCCTCCCCTCCTCCCTCCTCCTCCCTCCCTCCCCTCCTCCCTCCCCCCCTCCTCCCCTCCCCTCCTCCCCTCCTCCCTCCTCCCCTCCCCTCTCCTCCTCCCTCTCCTCTCCCCTCCTCCCTCCTCCTCCTCCCCTCCCCTCCTCTCCTCTCCCCTCCCCCTCCCCTCCCTCCCCTCCTCTCCTCTCCCCTCCCCTCCTCTCCTCTCCTCCAGGCTCCGCTGGTCTCTAAGGTTGGCCCGGTGGAGAGCGGGAGATTAATTGAGATTCTGCAGGAGACCCCCCCATCGCTCTGCTGCTGCTGCTGCTGCCTGACATTTCACACCCGCGCACGCATGAGAGAGAGAGAGAGAGAGAGAGAGAGAGAGAGAGAGAGAGAGGGAGAGGAGAGGAGAGAGGGAGGGACAGAGGGAGAGAGAGAGAGAGGAGGAGAGAGGGAGGGAGGGACAGAGAGAGCGAGAGAAGGCGAGAGAGAGAGAGGCAAGAGGGAGGGAGAGAGGAGGAAGTGGAAGATATACAATCATCTCGGTCAGAATGCTGCAGAGCGGGGGAGCTTAGACGGTAAATCCTCCTCTCTCTCTCTCTCTCTATCTCCTCCTCTCTCCCCTCTCTCTCTCTGTCCCTCCCTCCCTCTCTCTCTCCCTCTCTCTGTCTCTCTCTCCTCCTCCCTCTTGCCTCTCCCCCTCTCTCTCTCTCTCTCTCTCTCTCTCTCTCTCTCTCTCTCTCTCTCTCTCTCTCTCTCTCTCTCTCTCTCTCTCTCTCTCTCTCTCTAGCGCTGTGTGATTATGTCAGGTTGTGTTTCTGCTTGTGAGGTATGGTGCTGTGGAGGGGCAGGACAGTGTGGGGGTAATACAGTGCTCAGGGGTAACAGAGTGCTCAGGGGTAACAGAGTGCTCAGGGGTAATAGAGTGCTCAGGGGTAACAGAGTGCTCAGGGGTAATACAGTGGGGCTGATGTAGAGGCTGTGATGATTCAGGGCTGTTAGCATTGTCGCGGTTGCGCACGGGACCCAGTATTATAAACCCTTTAAAACACAGATCTGCTTATGTAACTCACTCTGCCATTTCAGACCATTCCCTCTGCGTTACCACAGCCTCTGACGGGAGGGGTTTAAACGTGTGTGTGTGTGTGTGTGTGTGTGTGTGTGTGTGTGTGTGAGTGTGTGTGTGTGTGTGTGTGTGTGTGTGTGTGTGTGTGTGTGAGTGTGTGCGTGTGTGTGTGTGTGTAATAAGTGGTGTTGGAGAGCTGGGGAAACCCGCTCTGTGGTGAGTCATAGAAACCTAGATCCATCCTCCCGCTCTCCCGCTCTCACCCAGATCTCCTGCCGCTCTCCCGCTCGCCTCTCTCTCTCTGTCCTCCCTCCCTCTCTCTCTCTCTCTCTCTGTCCTCCCTCCCTCTCTCTCTCTCCTCCCTCTCTCTCTCTCTGTCCTCCCTCCCTCTCTCTCTGTCCTCCCTCCCTCTCTCTCTCTCTCTCTCCCTCTCTCTCCTCCTCTCTCCTCCTCCCTCTCTCTCTCTCTCTCTCCTCCTGCTCTCGCCCAGCGCTGCGACAGGAAGCCCGTATCTCGAGTCTGGGGGTTTGTTCTGAACTGATTCCCTGAAACGCACACTTTTCCCCCATCGGGTCCAAAGTGTGCGATGCTTAATATTACTAAGATGTTGTGATATCTGCTGTACGTCATGTATTCTCATAAGTAAGAACAGGCACATTTAATACAGGTTAGGATTCAGAAACTCTGCGATTGATTATTTTTACTGGTTCCATTTACAGATTCCTGCTCTAATGGCAGTGTTAGGGTTAGGGTTACTCAGTGTTTGGGTTAGGGTTAGGGTTAGGGTTCAGTGTTTGGGTACCTGCTGTGCTGCATCTGTTCTTATTGGCTGTTGCGATTGATTGATGGCTTCATTGATTTCGCTGTTGGATCCATCCGGAAGGTATCATCTCTTATAGCACTGCTTTCAACTGTTCTTAGGATTGCGTTGATTGATGGCTTCATCTCTACATATTATATACAGGATCTCTACATCTGTGAAAGATTATGTACAACACCTCTACATATCTGAATGATTATGGACTAGAGAAATCCCTGGTACTCATATCCCAAATTCTTTATGGATATTTTGTGAGATTGGATGAAACATTGTTTTGTTTTTGTTGGTTAAATTTGTCATCCTACTGATGCTACAATAGTCCCTGTGTCATCGCGCATTATAAAAAATAAAAAATAAAGATTCTAAAGATTGTTGTTGACGTAATCTCAACCCACTGAACGGTCTCAGTTTGAGAACGACTCCTTTGTGTGAAGCTCAGCTTAGACACAGGGCGGGGCCTAACAGGGCGGGGCCCCTGAGTGACAGCTGTCACTCACTCTGTGTAGAACAGGGGTGGGCAATTCCAGTCCTGGAGGGCCGGTGTGTGTGCAGGTTTTTGTTTCTACCAATTTCCCTTGTGGCTCAATTAGTTGGATAGGCCAATGTTGGTTCACTTGTAGATTAGACCACAGTCACATGTCTCATATAGGAACACAAGAACAGTCTTCAGCTGTCACTCATGGGCTCATCAAGGAATTTAGCTGGAATGTCAGATCACGTAAATGATTGGGCTAATTAAATAATTAAGAGCAGAAGTTGGCATGGATCCGGCCCTCCTTGCCCCCTGGTGTAGACCAACGCCACCAACGCACCAGGAATGCAATTGAATTGAGTGAAAATTGTCAGATCACACTTTCCCTATTTTCTCCTGGACAACAAGAAGAGAGTCAGGACGCACCAGAACAGAACCGGTCCTGTTGGTGAGACAGAAGGGCGAGGGATCTGAGCACCCCAGACACCCGAGGGAGCGGAGTCGGTAAATGGGTGTCACGCACCACGTGATAATCCCTGGACGGGAAACAGAGCAGTCGGAGACGGAGTGGATTTTGCCGGACTACGGACCGGGCTTTTATTATTTAACGATGGTTCTCTTTCCCCAGACACGGGGCAGAGAACGAGACCGGAAGGGTAAACTAAAACAGAAGCTCTTCGTCCGTCGCCCTTACGGGTTCGGGGCAAAAACAATAAACTGAAAATAACAAACCAAATGAAACAACATAGAATCGAAACTTTTCAGTTCCCGTCCGAACTTTTACTTTTCTTTCTTTTTCTTTCTCTCTCTCGCTCCTTGGTCTCTACCGCCTCCTCCTTCCTGGTTCCAGCCCCCTACTGAAGAGAGCAGAGCAGTTTTAAGCACACAGGTGTAATTGCCAAACCCTGGGCTGGTGTGTGCGCTGGCTGCTCTGCCAGTAGGTGTGGCCGCTAATCGCCCTGATCAGCTGCTGAGACCGAGGCCTTCCACACTGGCTTTCCACAGTTACTGGTTTGGGCCCTGGTAACAGCAGGCTGGTGATGTTGTGCTGCTCTGGGTGGGTTAACCCCACCATGGCTCAGTGGGGTCACCATGGCTCTCAGTGGGTGGTCACCATGGCCATGGCTGGCAGTGGCTCAGTGGGGTGCCTGCCAGCCAGGCCCTGCCAGCAATGCTCCGGTTTCCCAGAAGCCCCCAGCCAGAGAGAGATGGGCAGTGACATGGCAACTGGTGACTCTACATCGGGTTCGAACAAAAGGGAGAAACGACATCAGAGAATCTGTGCAGATCCGTTCCTCCAGTGAGCAGGACGTTTAAGATGCAGAGGCTAGATGGACAGAGTTCAGTGGTAGTGGAGTCTGAAGAGGGGGTTTTGAGTCTCTTGCGGAAGATGGCCAGTGATTCCGCGGTCCTGACCGAGTGCGGAAGGTCGTTCCACCAGCGAGGGGTCAGGACAGAGAAGAGGCGAGACCGCCAGGAGCCTTGACTTTATGAAAGATGGAAAATATTCACGACCCTCCTAAAGAACCTGCTCAGACTCCAGTGTCGTGCCCAAGCAGTTTTCTCTCCTGCAGGCTCTCTGAGCTGGTGCAGTGGTACAGGTGTGGTGACTTTAATGCCCATCACAGCGCTTCTGTATCTCTAATCCAGTCCAGCTGAGCTCCACAGACACAGGTCACACGGTGTGTGAAAGAGAACCTGGTTCCCGTGTGAGAGAGCTGGTCTGTGAGGCTGGAGTCAGTCACAGGATTACGGCGTTCTGGAGCACATTCACCGACAGGAGGAACACCAACCCTCACCCTGGCAGGACCGCTGCCCCTCCAGAGATTAGGGGAGAGATGTCCCGGGAGTGAGCGGAGGAACAGAGCCTCCGCTCTGGAGAGTAATCCACACGTTCACAGAACAGAGGGAGGCGTGAGAGAGAGATCAGCTGAGACCTAAATAGAGCCAAACGCACCCTGTCTGAATATACAGCTGTGAGCGTCTGCCACATCTCAGAGAGTGTGTGTGTGTGTGTGAGTGAGAGTGTACAAACTCACACACACACACACACACACTCACACATGACTGCAGGCTGTTAGACAAACGGGCTTCAGTCACTTTTCCCACTTGAGTAAAATATTAATCGTAACACTTTAGTCCTGCCCCATAACTGCCCCCGGCAAGCCGTCCTGCCCCATAACTGCCCCCTGGCAAGCCGTCCTGCCCCATAACTGCCCCCGGCAAGCCGTCCTGCCCCATAACTGTGCATGACGAGAGACGGCCCTGATTCCCTCCTGATTAATATGGCAGAGACAGGACTGAAATAAATGACCAAAAGATCATTCGCTCATGTTTTTATAACAGGGCACCAGCGAAGGTAGCAGCATCCGCTAGGCTGTGAGAACCCCGGGGCATTGTGGGTATATGAGTCCAATGTGAGCTGGTGAATCTCCACATGCGATTGCAGGCTCCATTTCATTAGAGAGGGAAGTGGATGAAATAGTTTTTAATTCGACAGCGCTTGTGTGAAAGTTCCCAGCTGTTCTCCCTCGCTCTGTGATAGGTGCACACGTCTCACTTAACGTCACTCATGTGGAACTGAAACAGTGTCCTGTGAGAGGAACGTTTTTAACATCCTAAAAGGACCTGGAGTTAGACGCAGTTTGGAGATGACTGGCTCTCCTGATGGAGTTAGACGCAGTTTGGAGATGACTGGCTCTCCAATTGCACAGCCGAGTATTCATGATGAAGCAGGTTATATACACACACACACACACACACACACACTGTACACTCACACACACACACACACACACACATACAGATACACACACAGCTGGCGTGGGCTAATCTCCCAATTTAGTGGCCAATTACTCCCTCTATTTATTTAAATTTGCCCTCCCCACACGAGTCCGCCGCTCTTCTCTACGAGACAAGCTAATTCTCAGAGGGCAGAGAACGCCGCTTCCTTCGAGACAGAATTCGCCCCCACCCACGTTCTGGAGACTCCCTTACGTGCTTCACGGCGGACCCGAGCCGGCTCACCCTCCCCTGGGGCGGACAGCCAAACGCCGCCCCCGATCGGGGCTGACGACCAGGGGCGGTCTGGCAGAGATGGGTTTAGAACCGTGTCCCTGACAGGCAGCGCACACCGTATCGGACCAGCCAAGATATGACCGCGTTAGACCGCGTTATATCTGCTTCCCAAGATTGTGTTTTCACTATTAATTTGAGTTCAGATTGAATTGAGATGCTTTACCTGGCAGGACCACCCTTTGAAGAGCACGTCGGTGCACCGTTCAGGTGGGACGGGAGATATTTCGGTGGAAGACGCCAGTGACACACACATGGAGCGCTGTGAATTCACTGCCTGTCGCTGGCGACCAAAACCACTGGAAACAAGCGGCGCTCAGCGTGGAGAAAATGAAAATCTAATTAGAGTGTGACATTCTAACATCGGGGAGAGAAGGTTAATCTACCTGTGCACTGGGGAGGGAGAGAGATAGAGAGAGGACAGAGATGGGGAGGGAGAGAGAGAGAGAGAAGGACAGAGGGAGATAGAGAGAGGGAGGGAGAGATGAGAGAGAGGGGGAGGGAGAGAGAGAGAAGGGAGGAGAGGGGGGAGGGAGAGAGAGGGGGAGAGAGAGAGAGAGACAGAGAGGGAGAGAGAGAGAGAGAGAGGGGGAGCTGGAGTTCTTATTAACGGAGGTCGTCCTTCGCTGCTAAAGCATTTCTATCTAATCTGCCGTCATTTTTCAACAACCTAACAGAGTAACATTAATGCATTCC
>JAINUG010000073.1:4217500-4222500 GCA_029706075.1 Aldrovandia affinis | reverse complement strand
TGTGTGTGTTTGTGACGGAGGGAGGGAGGAGGGAAAGAGTTAAACCAGGCTGTGTGTGTTTGATGGAGGGAGGGAGGCAGAGAGGGAGTTAAACCAGGCTGTGTGTGTTTGTGACGGAGGGTGAGACAGAGTTAAACCAGGCTGTGTGTGTTTGTGACGGAGGGAGGGAGAGAGGGAGTTAAACCAGGCTGTGTGTGTGGAAAGGCCCCCTATACTCTCAGCAGGGCAGGTTGACCCAGTGTGGAGGAGGTACCTGTGATACCGAACAGAAAGATCTCACAGCTGCGCTGGGAAGGAGTGTCAGGTTATGGGGAGAATTCTGTGTTTGGATGATGAGATGGGGTCAGGACCTCCTCTCCCCTCTGGGTCTTAAATCACAGAGCTCCCTGTTCTTATCCTTATCATTTATAACAACTCTACATTACAGTTCTCTGCTCATATTAAGTGTGACGATGTTAATGGTACAGTAGCAGGTTTCAGAAGCCGATGTGCCGTCCCAGTTCGAGCTCGGGAGAGATGCCAGCTGCCAGAAAAGTGTCCCAGATTTGGGCTGAAAGTAAAATAACGATGAGCTGAATCAGAGATGGCGCTTAGTGCACACTGAGGTGCGGATTCTCTGTGTGAGACGATCTACTCAACATGGATGAGATCTGAATGAACTGGACGCAGTCTTGAGAACACAAGTCCTATTAGGAAGGAGAAAGATGGGGTTTCTCTCTCGAGGAAACACAGTAGAGAAGAGGTTTTAGCCAAGTGGCTATGGAGCTGGACTTCTAACCAGGAGAGTGAAGGTTTGAATCCTAGGCATGCTGCTGTTCCTATAAATAAGGTACCTAACACGCATTACCTTTCTGAATATCCAGACATTTGTATGATGTTTTCCCAGTGTAAAGCATAAAATATACCTCATTACTTATATATTATATATACTTATACGTATATAGTTTATTTTATACAACCTCTTTTGTTCATCTTTAAGGGTGTGAATGAAAACATGCTGGCTCTGGGAGTCACATGCTGGTGGAGTCAGGTCAGGTGGGGGGGGGGAAACGGAGACACACTTTAAGCACTGGAATCTGTTCCAGTTATTCCCCAGATTGTGAATATTGGAAAAATCTGAATTATACAATGTTCCGATATAACTGCCTGTCAGCACAGTGGCAGGGAAATCGATGGTGCTCTCTGTGGGAGTGGAAGAGGGGAAGATCCCCCTCCTGGTTCCCACGGGACCAGAGGGGCCACACAGAAAGGTCAGGGGGGGTGAGCGCTCCATCACCCCTCTCCCCTCTCACTGAACAGACCGTATAAAACATGAATGCCAGCAGGGCCTGGAGCCCCGCCTCATCTCCGTCGCTCTGCGGGAGAGGGGCAGCTCTCCGTGCGCACGCTCCTAATGAATGTGCTCCGGAGCTGAAGTGCATTATTCACGAGGCTGCCCTGCCCCCTCAGCCCTAATAGAATCAGGCTGTGATGACCTCCCTGCCTGCTGGCGCGCTCGCTGTGTTTGTGTGTTTCTGGGGTAATGACCGCGTCGGCGAAACCTGCCGTCCTGCCGTCCTGCCGTCCTGCCGTCCTGCCGTCCTGCCGTCCTGCCGTCCTGTTACTCATGAGTGTGATGGACAGCGGCGCTGGGCCCGCACACCAGAGTCGAGTGCGATTGAGTTGTGAAACGTGAGCCGGGTTTGTGCTGAGATGTTTCATAGACCCAGAGACCTCACCTGACTTCCTGTTGTCCCTCTGGCCAGTTCCTGCTTTCAGCAGTAATGGTGAGAGAGAGTGTGTGTGTGTGTGTGTGTGTGTGTGTGTGTGTGTGTGTGTGTGTGTGTGTGTGTGTGTGTGTGTGTGTGTGTGTGTGTGTGTGTGTGTGTGTGTGTGTGTGTGTGTGTGTGTGTGTGTGTGTGTGTGTGTGTGTGTGTGTGTGTGTGTGTGTGTGTGTGTGTGTGTGTGTGTGTGTGTGTGTGCTCTTGTGTGTGTGTGTGTGTGTGTGTGTGTGTGTGTGTTTGTGTGTGTGTCTCTGGTGATGAGTGAGTGAGTGAGTGAACTGAGTGAGTGAGTGAGTGAGTGTGAGTGTGTGTGTTTCACCTCATTTCTCTGAGTGTGTGTGTGTGTGTGTGGTGAGTGAGTGAGTGAGTGAGTGAGTGAGTGAGTGAGTGAGTGTGTGTCTCTGAGTGAGTGAGTGAGTGAGTGAGTGTGTGAGTGTGTGTGTGTGTGTGTGTGTGGTCCCTGCTCTTGTGTAAACGTAATGCACATGTGTGTGTGAGTGAGTGAGTGAGTGAGTGAGTGAGTGTGTGTGTGTGTGTGTGTGTGTGGTCTCTGCTCTTATGTAAACGTGTGTTCAGTGTGTTTCTCAATTTGCATCTCATTTGTGTACCAGCTGCTAGTGGCCCAGAGTGATTCCACATTTGTGATGAATAACTGAAAGCCTCTCAGTTTGAGATGCCGGACCCAGCAGGTGAATGATGAAGGTGTGTGCTCATCACGCCCAGGGGGTGTCACGGATCGGTGATGATGACGCTCCTCTCTAAAGGGGGGGTGGGGGTGTGATCAGAGCCTGTCCTGCTTCAGTGAGATCCCCTCTCCCTCACGACCCCTCTGTGATGTTAAACACAGAGGAGGGGAGGATCGGTTAGTGCTGGATTAGAGATCAGCAGCAGGAGGTTGTGAGCTCACGACCCACGCGATGAGGGGGCTCACGACCCACGCAACCCCTGTAAACACATAAACTGTGTTCATCAGTGCAGTAAAAGCCCGGCTATGTTTCATGATGGCGAGAGAAGGTCTTGTGTACACAATGCCACTGCAGATACGTCTCACACCATTCATATCTGTCCTTATGATCACACATTGTTCTGGGAATATTATAGGCCAGTCAGCCCTCGTGATTTGAGCACAGGTTAGAGGCCCTGCCCATCTCCTGGTGAGAGGCATGACAACGTCCCCTCCCCTCTGATCGCCTGAATCCTTCAAACGGGTAAAAACGCTGGAGGTGTGTTTGTTGTTGGTGGAGCGCGCGGGTCTGGCGGAGTCCTCCGGGTGCGGTGGTCTGCGTGGACCCCTCTGTCTGAGCCAGAAAGAGGCTCTTCCCCTCAGAGGTTTATCTCTCCAGGATAGAGGGCTGTTCCTCCTCCCTGCGTTATCGCTGGTGCCTCTGTGTGAGCTATGCACGGCCATCTCTGGATCCTAGCTGCAGCTCCTGACCCTGTTTCCTGTTTCCTGTTTCCTGTTTCCTGTTCCTGACCCTGTTTCCTGTCGCAGGAGACTGAGCTGCACGATGTCCTGCAGGAGAAGAAGCGCTTGAGTCTCACATTGTTCACCAACAGCCAGAGGGCAGCGCAGTATGAGCAGGTAAGAGCTGGGCTCTGTGGGTCAGACACTGGAGCACTGGGAGCACTGGGAACGCTGGGCCCAAATCAGCACTGCCCCTCGGGCTGATGGGATACTGCGTTTCCATGGGTACTGCCCCTTGGGCTGATGGGATACTGCGTTTCCATGGGTACCCTGCCCCTTCCACGTTGTATCTTGTTCTCATGATGGTTCCTTCGCCCGATCGAGTGAGTGTTTCTGTGTGTGTGTGTACCGGCGATGCGTTGTTAAAATCGCCCGTTCCAGCTGCAGAGAACGGCTTTATCTACCTGGGGCGGGAGATTCTGTTACGGCAGAGTTACCCCTCCTCTCTGTCACAGAGTTACCCCTCCTCTCTGTTACCCCTCCTCTCTGTTACCCTCCTCTCTGTCACAGAGTTACCCCTCCTCTCTGTTACCCTCCTCTCTGTTACCCCTCCTCTCTGTTACCCTCCTCTCTGTTACCCCTCCTCTCTGTCACAGAGTTACCCCTCCTCTCTGTTACCCCTCCTCTCTGTCACAGAGTTACCCCTCCTCTCTATTACCCCTCCTCTCTGTTACAGAGTTACCCCTCCTCTCTGTCACAGAGTTACCCCTCCTCTCTGTTACCCTCCTCTCTGTTACCCTCCTCTCTGTTACCCCTCCTCTCTGTCACAGAGTTACCCCTCCTCTCTGTTACCCCTCCTCTCTGTTACAGAGTTACCCCTCCTCTCTGTTACCCCTCCTCTCTGTCACAGAGTTACCCCTCCTCTCTGTTACCCCTCCTCTCTGTTACAGAGTTACCCCTCCTCTCTGTTACGGCAGGGGAGAGCAGGGGATTGTGGGTAGCATGTTAGAGAGGCAGAGGGGATCAGCAGGTCTGAGTCACCATCGATTACAAACATAATAACAGAAAAGGCAATTTCCTGCAGGATTAGATCGGCGTGTATCGGCCGCAATCGATTGACAGGCATCAGCTGCCCGTCTCTGGACCGTGTGCGGGGGGCAGGGTAGCGATATCTTATCTGGAGCGTGAGCTCTGACAGCACCATCCCTCAGCCAGATCGAGGAGCAGGATATGAGAGCGTGGCCCGGCGCTTCCGCTGACCGCCTCCTCTCCCCCCCCTCCTCTCCCTCCCCCCCTCCCTCTCTCCCTCTCCCCTCTCTCCACCTCTCCCCTCTCCCATCCCCCCTCCGCCTCGCGAGATTCCATCAGATCCCTATCACCGTGGCAATCTGGCCAAAGCCTCGCGCTAATACTCGCCACCTCAGATCCCTCACCCTCACACTATAGAGAGCATCACTAACCCTCACCCTCTCTAACCCAACACCCTCACCGCTCACCCTCACCCTCACACACTCTAACCCAACACCACTCACCCTCACACACTCTAACCCAACACCGTTGACCTGTACATGCTCTCAACCCACACAATCCATTTATACAGCTGGATATTTTACTGAAGCAATTCAGGTTAAGTACCTTTAGCTCAAGGGTACAACAGCAGTGCCCCACCTGGGAATCAAACCAGCAACCTCTGAGTTACAAGCCCAGTTCCTCTAACCATTACACTACACTGCCACCTATGAGCGTTGCAGCAGCCATAATGGGAATATCGCTGGTCTGCACAATGTGCCGTCTTATTGTAGGAATGCAGGCTGCTCCACATGGCGCTAGAC
>JAINUG010000073.1:4197500-4212500 GCA_029706075.1 Aldrovandia affinis | reverse complement strand
AGAGATGTCAGACACAGAGGGGTCTCACACACACAGAGGGGTCTACACACAGAGAGGTCTACACACAGAGGGGTCTGTAGACAGACAGAGGGGTCTACACACAGAGGGGTCTACACACACACAGAGAGGTCTACACACAGAGGGGTCAGAGGGGTCTACACACAGAGGGGTCTACACACAGAGGGTCTGAGGGGTCTACACACAGACAGAGGTCTACACACAGAGAGGTCTACACACACAGAGGGTCTACACACAGGGGTCTACACACAGAGGGGTCTAGACAGAGGGGTCACACAGAGAGGTCTACACACACACAGAGGGGTCTACACACAGAGGGTCTACACACAGAGGGGTCTACACACAGACACAGGGTCTACACACACACAGAGGGGTCTACACACAGAGAGGTCTACACAGAGGGGTCTACACACACACAGAGGGGTCTACACACAGAGGGGTCTACACACAGAGGGGTCTACACACAGAGGGGTCTACACACAGACAGAGGGTCTACACAGAGGGCAGAGGGGTCTACACACAGAGGGGTCTACACACAGAGGGGTCTGTACACAGAGGGGTCTACACACAGAGGGGTCTAGAGAGGTCTACACACAGAGGGGTCTACACACACACAGAGGGGTCTACACACAGAGGGGTCTACACACAGAGGGTCTACACACAGAGGGTCTACACACAGAGGGGTCTACACACAGAGGGGTCTACACACAGAGAGGTCTACACACAGAGGGGTCTACACACAGAGGGTCTACACACAGAGGGGTCTACACACACACAGAGGGGTCTACACACAGAGGGGTCTACACACAGAGGGGTCTACACACAGAGAGGTCTACACACAGAGGGGTCTACACACAGACACACAGAGGGGTCTACACACAGAGGGGTCTACACACAGAGGGGTCTACACACAGAGGGGTCTACACACAGACAGAGGGGTCTACACACAGAGATGTCAGACACAGAGGGGTCTACACACGCACAGAGGGGTCTACACACAGAGGGGTCTACACACAGAGGGGTCTACACACAGAGGGGTCTACACACAGAGGGTCTACACACAGAGGGGTCTACACACAGAGGGGTCTACACACAGAGGGGTCTACACACACACAGAGGGGTCTACACACACACGGAGGGGTCTACACACAGAGAGGGTCTACACACACACAGAGGGGTCTACACACAGAGGGGTCTACACACACACAGAGGGGTACACAGAGGGGTCTTAGGACTGTTCTGCACTGGGCCAGGGGGGCGTGTGTGGAGAGACCGAGCCCTGCTTTGTTTATATCCTAATTAAATAGTTTATTTGCTGGTCAATCTTCCTTTTCCTGAGCGACTGACACACAGCAGCGTGCGTTTTAGTCCGAGGCCTTCAAATCGGCTGCTCAAATCCGCTGCTCAAATCCAAATGCTCAAATCAGCTGCTCAAATCAGCTGCTCAAATCCGATCATTTGTAAGTTCTGTGTCCTGTTTGGTTGGGGAAATGAATTGCCTGCACATGACTGGTTCATTGTGAACGACCCATCCTGGTGTTCTGTGAGCAGAACCTGTGTGTGTGTGTGAGGCCTGTGTGTGTGTGTGTGTGTGTTAGGCCTGTGTGTGTGTGGGAGGCCTGTGTGTGTGTGTGTGTGTGTGTGTGTTAGGCCTGTGTGTGTGTGTGTGTGTGTGTGTGTGGGAGGCCTGTGTGTGTGTAGGCCTGTGTGTGCGTGTGTTAGGCCTGTGTTCATGCGTTTGGCTCAACCCTGTTCTTTCCATTATTAATACTGTGTTTTTCCTGCTCGATGGTTTAATCCACTAACCCTAAACTCAACCTGCTCTGATGCCCGTTGGAATACGCGTTTAAAAGAGTTAATCTCCACAGAAATGTCACTGTTTATAAACTGGGCTTATAAAGTATATCACAGGTCACATTTTCCTCTTTAAAACATGAACAGATAATATTAGAAACAAAAAATATTCCCCAAATGGGAAATTATCCGATTGGTGTGATTCTCAGTGGCAGTTCACAGCCCTGGAAACTACAATTACCTTCAGCGCTGTCACCCTGTCAGACACACTGGTTTGGAAATGGATTTTTCTGTCCCTCAGACAGACAGACAGACAGACAGACAGAGGGGGAGGGGGGGAGGGGGAGAGAGAGATGGAGAGAGAGAGAGAGAGAGAGAGAGAGGGATAGAGAGGGAGAGAGAGGGGAGAGAGAGAGAGAGAGAGATGAGAGAGATGAAGAGATAGAGGGATAGAGAGAGAGAGGGAGACCGAGAGAGTGGTTTTCTTTTTCAGTTCAACAAAAGTGAGCACAATCTGCAACGTCATCTCCTGTGTTTTACACCATGTTCATCTTTATTACCTGAAGCAAAAGAGGGACGCTCAGCCAGTCAGAACAGAACGGTACAGATAAACAAATGGAAACCATGAAGGAAGATGCAAGCTCGCTCTCCTGGGCGGACTAGCACAGAGCAGTCTGGTAGCCTTGGCTAGCTTGTTGTGAGTTCACTTGTATGTTAACTGGCTCACTACCTACGGACAACATGCTGTTGTCTCTATTCCGTGTCATTTCTGTAGCTAATTTCACAGCCTGATGGATGTCACAGTCAAAACTTGAATGTATACCATATACAATGACCAATTACACCAATTACCAATTAGCATATATAATTACCAATTAGGACAGATCTTTTTCACAACAGCCAGTAGGAAAAGAGAGAGAGAGCCTCTCTTTGGCCCTGAAGACTGCAGGACAGCATCAGGTGATACCAGGTGCAGTTTATTTCAGGGTAATTGTTACATTAAAAACTTTTCCAGCATAATTGAAGGAGAAATCACGCTGTAATCGTTAATTAGGTCAGGTAATGACCGATTGACACACAAACGGTCATAAGAGGCGAATCGAATCGAGTCGGTGAGCGCGTGAGCCACAAGAGTTTCCTGAGCTGGAGTCAGAGACGCACCCTGAGGTTAACCGCAGTGCATTTCAGACGGAGTGAGGTTAACCACTGCATTGCATTTCACCCCCTCACCGTTTCTGTATCCCTGAGAGACAGAGCTACTCACCTCTGACCCCTGGACCCCTGGAGAGCGAGGCGGGAGTGGGCGTGGCCATCTTGTGTCTCTAATCGTGCTCTGCTCACATGTCTGTTCCTTCCAGTGCCTTGGGTGTGGAGTCAGACCGGACGGGGTGACTGAGTAGGACGACTGGAGCAGTTTAACCCCCTCCTGCCCCCCACCTGGAGCAGTTTAACCCCCCTGCCCCACCTCCTGCCCCCCCCACCTGCCCCCCCTGCCCCCCACCTGGAGCAGTTTAACCCCCCTCCTGCCCCCCCACCTCGAGCTCCCAGCCCCCTCCTCCCTGTGTTAGATTAATAAGGTACCACTTCTGTGTATATTATCTGCATCCAAAGCCCCACCCCTTTATTTTACAATGCTCCCCCACATTATTGGCTGCGTCACATTGACCACGCCCCCCAAAGCACGCCCCCATGGGGGCCACACAGCGGAATGTGCATGTCAGCGTGGGGGGGGGGGTCGCCTTGTTGCTGTCGACGATGACATTGATGATCCTCCCCCTCCCCCCACACAAAGCTTTGGACGGCCAATAACAATTAAGACTGAGCTGTGACAGCATGAAGTTCATGTTCCTCCATCATCCTCTCTGACCCTAACAGAACATCACCCTCCTCTCTGACACACCATCACCCTCACTCTCTAACACACCATCACCCTCCTCTCTGACCCCACCCTCCTCTCACCATCACCCTCCTCTCTAACACACCATCACCCTCCTCTCTGACACACCATCACCCTCCTCTCTAACACACCATCACCCTCCTCTCTGACCCCTAACACACCATCACCCTCCTCTCTGACCCCTAACACACCATCACCCTCCTCTCTGACACACCATCACCCTCCTCTCTCACCCTCCTCTCTAACACACCATCACCCTCCTCTCTGACCCCTAACACACCATCACCCTCCTCTCTGACCCCTAACACACCATCACCCTCCTCTCTGACACACCATCACCCTCCTCTCTAACACACCATCACCCTCCTCTCTGACCCCTAACACACCATCACCCTCCTCTCTAACACACCATCACCCTCCTCTCTGACCCCATAACACAACATAATGCTTCCTGCACTTCTGGACTGCCCACAACTCACATTTTAGCGGAAAAAGAAACGTTACAGAATTGTTTTGAAGGCTTGCGCGTTTCCGCCCGTCTGCACCGCGAGGTTGGCCCCTCTGAGAAAGGTCTCGCTTCCAGCCTCGTGTTTGTGTGGCTTGTTACCATGGGAGACCGCTCAACAACGCGGTTTGTGGAGTTTGCGCTCTCAAAAACCCCTGTATTCATCATTTAGAAAGCGTGTGGAAAGGAGAGGCATTCTCTCTCTCTTGATCAAAAGAGGAAAGGCAAACTCCACAGGCAGCTGGAGGTTCTGACGCACTCACAAAGCGTTCGGTCCTCCTCCTGTACGCCCCACTCACAGATCCGATCAGTAACGCCATTCTGCAATGTCTGCTTAAAATTATGAATCTGTTCCCTGAAGATATTTTTAGGGAGCGTGTTCAGAAGGCAGTGTGTGGCGGTGGTGGAGCAGTCGGGTGAATTCTCTCTGCTGTTCCACACCAGTGTTCCCATTGACCCTGTCACCACCCAGAATGCCTTTCTGTTTCTGTTTGAGACACAATCGGGGGCGGCGGATAGCATAGCGATCTTTTGGCTGGTCCGATACGAGTGTGTGCTGCCTGTCAGGGACGCGGTTCTAAACCCGTCTCTACCAGACCAGACCTGGTCGTCAGCCCTGATCGGGGCCGGGGGCGTTTGGCTGTCCGCCCCAGGGGGAGGGGGGAGGGTGAGCTGGCTCGGGTTCACCGTGAAGCACGTAAGGGAGTCTCCAGAATGTGGGTGGAGGCGAATTCTGTTTCGAACGAAACAGAGTTTGTTTCTACGAATTAGCTTGCCTTGTAGAGACGAGCGGCGGACTCGTGTGGGGAGGGCAAATCTAAATAAATAGAGGGTGTAATTGGCCGCCAAATTAGGAGAAAAACAGGGGGAAAATTAATAAATCTGAAATAGATTTTTTTAGAAAAAGAGACTCAATCCTGAGCAGACATTTACAGAAATAGTGAATCTTTGCGTCTGAAACAGCGGCGGAGTTTGCCCTCCTCCAGGGCCGTGTGGTCTGTGGGGGCGTGCGTACGGGGGCTGGAGAGGTGTGAGATGTGAGGGGCTGTTTTGGGCTGAAAGGTTGAGTAACGCCGGCCCTCTGTGCCCCCCCACACTGTGTCCCCCCTCCCTCCTCCAGCATATGAGAGAGGCTGCAGAGCGGAGGCAGCATCTGGAGGTGGAACACGACCAGGCCTTGGCTGTTCTCAATGCTAAACAGCAGGAGATCGACCTTCTCCAGAAGGTAAGGATCGCAGGGGAGCCCAGTGCTAGCTCAGCCCACCTCAGCCTGTGGGAGAAACATGGTGTTTAGTGCTGGTACTCTTTAACCCCACAGCCTGGAGTCAGTTCATTTGTGGCCTTTGCTTCACACGCAGGGTTATTTAAGCCAAAGGGCAACCAACCCCACGCTGCAGTTTTGGAGCAGGGGTTAGGGGTTAGGGTTATTAGGGGTTAGGGGGGGTTAGGGGGGTTAGGGGTTAGGGGTTAGGGTTAGGGTTTAGGGGCTTAGGGGCAGCAGTTAGGGGTTAGTTCTGAGTTAGGGGATTAGGGGAGAGGGGGGGAAAAGGGGGAGAAGGGTCTGCAGAGGGGAAGTGGAGAGGGAGTGTAAACAGGGGGGAGAGGGAGAGGGAGGGAGAGGGAGGGGAGAGAGAAGAGGGAAAGGGAGAGCTTTCCACTACATTTCTCTTTACCGTTTGACAGGAATGTTTTCTCATGAGAGTATTTCATTAATGCGCTTTTCTTTCCTAAATGAATGGATTTCACAGTGGATTCATGAAATTGGAAATATGACCGATGCTCTCTTAGCCATGTGGAGCAGGGTTTGTCTTAACAGTCAATCAATCAAATTAACAGATAAACGTGTAATAATAATACGATAACAGACGCTGTGTTGTGTTTTACTGCTGTACGTTTATGCTGCACATGCATGCTGGCTGAGTTAATATTGTTTAGACGAGAGGGAGGACTTCCATACTGTCCACATTACTGCAGACATGTGTCCAGGAGGAAACTCCTATACCAGCTTTGTCTGAAAGTCGATACTTCATTGAATTGCAGCGTTTTGTCGAAGTTTTGGCCCCATTGTCAGGACTGATACGCCAGCAAACCCTCAGGAATATGACGTTAGAATCCGTTAAATTAATCATTCAACCATCGTCACATTGTGCCAATGTTCAAAGTGGCTTTTGGTGATCGACCGCTATACCGGTGTGCGTGTGGCACCGGGAGGGTTAGGGTTCTATTCCTAGATGTTTACACCAAATACCTGTTTGATGGCAGGAGTCTGAACGTTATCCTGAGTCCTGCACAGGGCCCACTCACCTGTGCCCACTCACCTGTGCCCTGTGCTCACTCACCTGTGCTCACTCACCTGTGCCCACTCACCTGTGCTCTGTGCTCCTCCATCACTGATGCTGTCCCAGGCCGAGTGTTCTCACTGTTAATCCTGTTTTATTAATGTCGTGAATTCACTTCAGATTCCTGCAGTCCCTCAGGTGAGACGGTGTCAAATGATGTGTGTCCACCTCCCAACCATGCACACAAACACACACACACACACACACACACACACACACAGACACACACACACACACACAAACACACACAGACACACACACACACACACACACACACACACTCACACTCACACACACACATACACACACACACTCACACTCACACACACACATACACACACACACACAGACACACACACAGACACACACACACACACACAGACACACACACACAGACACACACACAGGCACCCCCCCCATCTCCTCTAATGAGCACAAGGATCGATTCACAGGATCACTGTCTTCTCACGAGCCCCGATTCACACCCGGGAGTGCTCCTGATCAATACTTCTGATCAGCTCTCTCAATCACTATGAGCCCTGATTCACACTCCCGATCAATACTTCTGATCAGCTCTCTCAATCACCACAGGCCTGATTCCCACTGCAGTGCAGAGGCCCACAGCTGATGTAGCGCTCACTCTGACAGGGTGGTTCCAGCGTGTCGTATTATCTGGAGGCAGGGGAGAAGGACAGGCCAGCTATATCTGGAGGCAGGGGAGAAGGACAGGCTATAATTAAACGACCCCCACCCTCCCCCCTCCCACTCTGGGAGCGGAGGTTTCATTTTGAATCCATTTCATTTCACAACTTCCAGAAGCATCACCAGTGCATTCCTCAGGATGATGGGGGGGAGAGAGAGCGCGTCGTGGAGGAGAGAGAGAGAGAGAGAGAGAGCGTCGTGGAGGAGAGAGAGAGAGAGAGAGAGAGAGAGAGAGAGAGGAGAGAGAGGGTCGTGGAGGAGAGAGAGAGCAAAAGCAGGAGAGAGAGAGGGGAGAGAGAGAGAGGAGAGAGAGGGAGAGGGTCGTGGAGGAGAGAGAGGGGCGTCGTGGAGGAGAGAGAGAGCAACAGCACTCGCAAAGCAGGGAATCAGGCTCACCTTCACCTCCAACACCTGATAACGTTTTATATGTGATCACTCGGACCTGCCGTTTCTCCCTCCACAACATCCGGAGGATCCGACCGTTCCTCACCCAAGAGGCCACTCAACTCCTGGTCCAGGCCCTGGTGATCTCACATCTGGACTACTGCAATTCCTTTCTGGCGGGCCTTCCGGCCTGTGCCATCAAGCCACTGCAACTAGTCCAGAACGCTGCCGCTCGTCTGGTGTTCAACCAGCCGAAGTTCACCCACGTCACCCCTCTACTCTCCTCTCTGCACTGGCTCCCCATCGCAGCACGCATCAGATTCAAGTCACTGGGGCTTGCTTTTCAAGCGGCCAGAGGTACTGCTCCCCCATACCTCCAGTCACTCATCACTCCCTACACCCCGCCCAGACCCCTCCGCTCCACCTCCTCTGGCAAACTGACTGCCCCATCCTCCGGGCGCCTGGCAGCCGCTCCTCGCGGTCTCGCCTCTTCTCTGTCCTGGTCCTTGCTGGTGGAACGACCTTCCGCAATCGGTCAGGACTGCGGAATCACTTCCAATCTTCCGCAAGAGACTCAAAACCCACCTCTTCAGACTCCACTACCACTGAACACTGTCCATCCAGTCAATCTATCATCACCACTGTTTACTTGTTCTACACTATAAAAAAAAAAAAATCCCACTAACCTTTTCTTTCCCAGTGTTACAGGTATGATACGCAGACGCCTGCAATGATGTCTATTGCTGTATTACTGCACTGATCTTGTGCGCTAACTATGATTGTTCCTACCTTGTATTAATGCACATCTTGTAAGTCGCTCTGGATAAGAGCGTCTGCTAAATGCTTAAAATGTAAAATGTAAAAATGATATGCGTTCACAAATGAGCGGAGCTTCGGTTATTCACGAGGAAGAGACTGGAGCTCGCGATGGGGTGTGATGTCAGCTCTGTCTGATATGAGAGAGGACCGGCCCGTTTCAGGAGACACACAAATGGACTCTTCATGTGTGTGCCTGCACTAATGACGTGTGAATGCTGGGTCCTCTCTCTGCACTAATGACGTCTCTCTCTCTCTCTCTCTCTGTGTTTGGCGAAGGCTCAGGTTGAAGCTAAGAGGGAACATGAGGGTGCAGTCCATCTTTTAGAGGTGAGTCATGTGGGGGGGTCGGGGGGGCACAGTGAGGGGGGGGCATGTGGACCAGGCAGTGCCCGGGTTGCATGCCAGTGAAGGCTGCATGAACAGTGACTTCACACTTCTGCCCAAGAGCGCAGACTGCTCACTGAACACAGAGAGAGGCCAGGGGCCGGATTGAGACCAGTAGCATTACAAGATAATGAACTCAATCAGCCATTTAATCATCCAGAAGACATGGCTGGCCTACTCACACATGGCAGCTTTCATTTCAAACTGACCAATTCGTTTTTACAATTATTTTTATTATTATACTGTATATACTGTATATATTTTGCAAATACCATTATTGAAATTACAGTTACGAAATTCAAGAACGTAAAGCCCTCCTGTCTTTAAGTGACTTTATGGAAATTAAATGTTCCGTAGATCCACTCTTGCAGCATGTAACCGTGTTATTAGTGATGTTATCAGATGAACAACTTAAATATTATACTGCCTTTGGCAGGGTGTTTAGCTGGGGCAAAAGAAGAATTTGGTCTCTCAAAAAACTGTGGATAAAAATGTATTTAAAAATATATATTTTAAAAATCCTTGAATAATAAATGTTGTACTGAAGACCAACCTCTCCTTTTCCCCGTTGTGAGCTGTGGTCATGGTTACACAGACATTCATGAGTGAATATCACCGCCTAAATGATGCTTGGTTGATATTTTCTGTTTTATTCAAGCGCATATATTTCTGAGTATGTTGTTTAAGTTCTTTTGCATGGTCAGTGCAGAGCTCTTTGATTTGGCGTGCTGTTTTGAGGACGTGTGATACTGGTCATATGTGTAATGGTGTGTGATACTGGTCATATGTGTAATGGTGCTCTGGTTTCTCCTGTCGATGTGTTGCGCTCTGTGTTTTATGCTTGTACAGAACCACTTGGACAGCATGCAGGTATTTCACTATCGTTTATTTTCCTTACATTTGTGTTCATCTCTCTCTTATCTGTAAAAAAAACACAAACAAACAAACTGGACAGACCTCCCAGTTTATTTGAGCTTTCTTGGAGATGGGTGCGTCATGAGCATTCCAGAGAGAAAAAGAGAAATCATTTAGGAATTGTTTTAATGTTATGGAATTTTACTCAGTCTTAATTTTTCTTTCTTTGAGCAAAGTTCAGAGGTTGTCATTATAAGCTCAATTTAATTTGGGGGATATGGTCATTTGTATGTCTATTTATTTTTTAATGATATTACTTGATTGGAGAACTGAAAACAAAGTCACAAAATTCTCTGTGGCCGAGCGAAAGAGTGTTCTGGCCATGAGGGGTGGAGCCACAGCGTTGGCGATGTCTCTGATTGGGCACTGCTGTGCCTGTGCTCTGCGCAGACGGCGCCTGCAGACACGAGCTCTCAAACGTGTCCACGCAGCCGTCTGCGCAGACTCTGACGAAACACCTCACCCAGCCGCCAAGGAATCACGCATGCTGCCACACAACACACTCCATTAGCCAATCAGTGTGCTGGATACGACACCATGCTGCCACACAACACACTCCATTAGCCAATCAGTGTGCTGGATACGACACGCATGCTGCCACACAACACACTCCATTAGCCAATCAGTGTGCTGGATCCGACACCAGCCGAGACTCCCCAGGACAGACACACAGACACACTGACACACCAGAAGGGCCAGCTCAGACAGTCCTCCTTAAGGAGAGGGTCTCAAATCACTTCATGGAGTGTGGTAGGTTTAGGGGAGTCTCCGTGTTTCTACCGCTGTTCTGTTTCTGGCCCTTCTGAACCACTCCAGTGTGTCATGGCGTGGATCACCTGATCTGATACTGGGACACACCCCCAAACTCAAACCAGAGGCTGCAGACAGATACACCTGCTTTCTTCATGCTGCTTCTCCAACACGTTTTAGTGCGGTCATCTGAGGGGTGTTAATGTGTGAGACAGAATCTCCCCACATTCGCCTCGTCACACATGGGCATGTCATCAAGCGCAGGGGTGATGCTGGTTTCTGCAGAAGAACTGCAGGCCAATAATATTTCCCATAAACCATAACCGTAATTTTAGAGAGTCTGCGTTTGATGTAAGTTTCATTTAGGATTAATTTCATTAAAACGCAGAAGGGTTGCTACTGAGGGAAAAGAGGCTTTGCTTACTGGTGTAAAAATTAAAAACATAATCAACCAAAAGCAAAATAAAATCAAGGTATTTTCTGAAGGCACTTAAAAGTGCAGGTGTGAGTGGATTATTATTAACACCAGATAGTGAGTTAAAGTCGTGATTGCTCCTGATTGTTTTATCAGCACAGGGACTGTGATAGGTTCACTGTGAGATTACTCCGCTCCACAGGGACTGTGATTGGTTCACTGTGATAGCACAGGGCCTGTGATTGGTTGGGAGTCCTCCAGGCCGTGTGATTGGCTCTCTCCCCGGGCTGCGTGTGCCGGCCCTGTGCTGTATGAGGTCGTTGTTTGTCATGCGCTGGGGGCTTTGTGACGGTTATTCTCCAGCCTCAGCGCTAATGCCCCCAGCCCTTGAGCCATGTGCAGGGATGGGAAAGGTCACCTCCATTGTAATGGCATGCTCACACGCTGCATGAAAATCACCCAAAGCGCAAACAGAATGGCAGGCAGAATGTGATGTTTCCTCTCCGTAAACAACAGAAAACAGTGGAGTCTGGAAATCTGTAATCTGATTCACCCCCAAACTACATATAACAGTGAGAAATATGATTATTGTTTATGAAAACGTTGCGTGTGATGAGAAACCCAGTCTATGTATACACAGACTGTCGTCACAGATTATGTAGCACTTACATTGCACAAATATGCACAGGAGTGGTAAACACTGGTCCTTGCCTGTAGATATTGATGGCAGAAATAAAGCAGTGTGATGCTAACGTGGACGGTGATGTTCTGTGTAGTGTTCACATCGATATATTCTCTGGTGCGAAGTGAAAGGCAGAGGGCACTGTTCTTTATCCTGGGGTTGGGTTTAGGGGTTAGGGTTAGGGTCCCTCCAATCCCGACAGCGAAAGCCAGCGAATGTTCACGTTGTATTACCTGGCAGCTCCCTGAAGAGGTGAAACCCAGTCGGGAAAGGCAGGCCTGTCACTGGCCCCTCTCAAGGCCTGGACCGGACTGCCTGGTTAAAGGCCGTGTTTGGTGTGATCGTCTCCTCTTAGCGAGATGCAGCACTTCAGAGTCACATGCAGAAAAACTGCAGCGTTGTGCATCTGATCTGTGCTGCGGATACAAAACCATACATCTGTGTTATTTACATCAGGGAATTTACTACCAAATGCATTAGCAGTTGTTCTGTTAGAATTCAGATTCAAATACTCACATGTAGTGAATTCTTGCGTTGGACTGTTTATGTTTTTGTGGTGGTGACGTGTGATTGCTGCTTAGGGCAGGTTGTGTGGCATAGTGGCATAGCAGTGCCCCCGGGGGGGCTCCATGGCTCTGTACAGACCGGCTGTGCCTTGTGTGTGTGTCCCCCTGCCCACGTCAGGCCAAAGTCCGAGAACTGGAGGAGAAATGTCGGTCGCAGAGTGAGCAGTTTAACCTCCTATCCAGAGAGCTGGAGAAGTTCCGTCTGCAGGCCGGGACATTCGACATCCTCAGCACCGACCCTCTCTCCGTGTGCGAGTCGCCCGGGTCCCCCAACAAATCGCTGTCCCAACTCCTCAACGGACTGGCCACGCCCGTGGGGAAAGGTGAGCGCACGCCAGCCTGACGTTTCCTTAGGGTTAGGGGTTAGGATGTTAGGGTTTTAGGGTCCACACGGGGAACATGTTCCACCACCTGCTGATGTAGTCAAGACACAAACCAACCAGCGAAGGACACAACACCCTCACAGCGTTCCCACGGATGCAACACTGAAGCAGAGTTTCAGCTCAGAGGAGACGCGGGGCGTGGGGGTGGGGGGTGTTGGTTGGGCTGTCATTTTATTTAAACAGAAAGGCAAAGTGCTGAATATCCTGCAGAAGTGTGCGGAACACAAAGTGTTTTACCTGCAGCTGTAATTCCCTGTTTTGCAGGTGAGTGCATTTTCAGTGCAGGAGCCTTTAGATCGATGACAGCAGCGGCGGATGAGGAATGGAGGAGGTTTTCACTAACAAGGTGGTGTTTGAGGAAGCAGCGCTCTCTTCGCTGAAACGATGAACAGAAGGAACGAGCTCAGTGCGGCTCACTGCCTCCCCATTCCTGACTCACACCTGCGGGCCAAATACACATTCAATACTTTAAACTACATTATACTACATTAAACTCTTTAGATGCATTTTCTACCGAAAATGATACTAACCAAAACACATATGAAAGAAGAATTTTGTTCTGAAAATTGGTGAATATATATATATATATATTTTTTATGGTCAGTAATCTGCAGTAATTTTACTGGTATCTAAAGGGTTCAAGTACAGCTAACTGGCAAGATGCCTGAAAAGATGTCTTGAGCTGGTGCCACAGTTTCTTCTCTTCGAGTGGATATCAAACCCCTCCAGCTGGAGAATCAGTCATTCAGATCCCTCATCCAAATGGAAATGATCAGTCGTCAGGGGACCGCAGTGACTCAGTGGCTCAGTGGTTAGCGACACGGGCTGGCAAGCGGAGAGTTGCTGGTTCAAATCCCAGGAAGGCCAACGAAAAAATACTGAACTGTAAACCGGAGAGATGCTAGTTCACTTCCTTGCGCAAGGCGCTGAACCCCTGAACTGCGTGTGACCTGACATGGCGGGCGTGTGATCTGACATGGCGGGCGTGCGATCTGACGTTGTGTAAGGTCTGGTCTGTCTCTCGTTGTCTCTCCCAGGCAATGAGAGTCTGGCGAGCCGGTCGGTGATATCTGAGTTCATCCGCCCGCTCCAGATCAGCGGGGATAGGCCGGAGCTGCTGTCCATCAAACCCGCCTTCCTGACCCGGAGTCCCGCCTCCAGCCCCCGACGGCCCTTCCTGTCAGAGGTGGCCCTGCCCGTTATGTAATTTCCTGTGCAGTATGTTGCTCTTAAATGTATGACATTTGTCGCTTGAAACCTTTACCAAAGTACAAAACATGTTTTTTTAAATAATGGGGACTGGTCAGGTCACCACAAGGCTGGGTCCTATTAGCCAGGGTTACCAGGGTTACTCAAATCTGGCCCACCAGTCCAAATCCAGTCCTGGTTTTCTTTTCTCTGAGGTGGGTAATTGAACAATTGGTGCAGCCGATTGGCCAGAGCGTCTCCACACCTGAGTCCCAGGTGCAGGGAGGGTGGAGAGATAGCAGCGCTCGGCCCACGAGGACCAGGATTTGAGGAACCCTGCCCTAGACATTGCAGATTGAAGCCAGGACTATGTCATTATCTGGACGATGTCATTATCTAACACTGAAGGGGAGGGCACAGCAGTGGGAAGCGGTTTTGTGCCACCAATAGAAGCAGAGCTTTGCTGCATTAGCTCCTCCCAGTTGTGGTCAGTGGGACATAGGCTCTCCTCCTATTGGCCCTAGTTGTCCTACACGACAGTATGCTTTCCTCCTATTGGCCCTAGCTGTCCTACACGACAGTAATATCTCCTCCTATTGGCCCTGGCTGTCCTACACTACAGTATGCTCTCCTCTTATTGGCCCTAGTTGTCCTACACTACAGTATGCGCTCCTCCTATTGGCCCTAGTTGTCCTACACTACAGTATGCGCTCCTCCTATTGGCCCTAGTTGTCCTACACTACAGTATGCTCTCCTCCTATTGGCCCTAGCTGTCCTACACTACAGTATGCGCTCCTCCTATTGGCCCTAGTTGTCCTACACTACAGTATGCACTCTTCCTATTGGCCCTAGTTGTCCTACACTGGAGTGTGAGGGGTGATCCTGCATTCTTACTCTAAAGACGTCCTGTAGGAGTGGTTAAATCAGTCTCTATCCTGCACTTCTTCTGCGTATGGTGAAGTGAACATAAAGGATGTTCCCACGTTTATATCTCTGCTGGAAATCGCTCTCTGTCGGGATGACAGCCAGCAGTGTCACAAACATGTCTGCCATTTCTGAGCCGACGTTTCGACATTAGTGAGAGGCAGTATTTAGGGAACACAGATTCCTGGGCTGTGAATGAGCCAGTCTGCTGTGGGTGAGTGGGCGGAGTCTGTGCTGTGGGTGAGTCTCTGTGCTGTGGGTGAGTGGGCGGAGTCTGTGCTGTGGGTGAGTGGGCGGAGTCTGTGCTGTGGGTGAGTGGGCGGAGTCGTGCTGTG